>VZTV01112523.1:14774-72688 GCA_013400875.1 Anhinga rufa | reverse complement strand
CTGCCTCCCTGCCCTGCAGGGCTCCCGGCAAGGGCTGGGTGGGGGCTCCCCCCTGGTGTTAATGGGCCCCAAGTGCACCCACCTGGGCTGCCTGTGCTCCACCCACTGCCGTGGGGCCAGACTCTACTTATGGGGAGCAGCTGTGGGGCTGGGAGCCCTTGGGGGCTGCCGGTAGCAGGCGGCTGCGTGCTCTTCCAGGACCCTTGTGTGGTGAGTACAAAGCCACGCTCAAAGAGCTCTGGTTGTGCTGAGCTAGGGGGGGCGGGAGGCCCTTTGGCTCCCCAGGAGGCTGGGGGGTTTTTTGGACCCCTGCACACTTGCATCTGGGGTGGGATGAGGGCTGTGTGCTGGGACCCGCTGTGGGAGGTGCCCTTGGCTCCCCGGACAGGGGAGGCTGGGCTGGTGCCGAGTCAAAGGTTTTGCAAAGAGCTGAGCTTTGAGGCTGAAGTGCTGTCTACTGCGGAGGCAGGGGGTTTGTTCAGACTCCTCATCTGGGAGTTGAAGTGCTTTGCCCCAGTGCTATAGGTGAGCCCCAAGGAGCCCCCGGGGTGCAGGTGCCAGGTTAGGTATTTCTGAAAGATGGCACAAAATCAGTGCCTTCTCCTGAGAAGCCTGGAGCAGGCAGTGGGAAGAGCAGCCCTGGATGTAAACTGTGCCCCCAGACTGGGGAAAAGGCACCGAACCAGAACCCCGGGCTGGTACGTTAACTGGACCTTATAGGGGAAAAAAATACAACGCCAGGAAAAGGCGGCTGCTGCAAATCATGGTACGTTTCCATTTTGCGCCTCAGAGGGGCATTTTTCTTCACCCTAGTTAAAAAGCGAGCAATGGCCCTGGGTGCAAGGAAGGTGATGTCTGGTCCTGGCTAGGACCCAGGCTGGCTGCAGGGATTCGGGCTGATGTTGCATCCGGAGGGGTCTGGGGGCAAATGGCTCCCGGCCCCTGCTCCTGCGGTCCTCCGGCATCGTTGGCTGCAGCGGTTGTCGCTACTGATGCCCTTTGGTGTCTTTGTAATGAAGGTAAAGGGGATGAGTTACTAGCAGCTACTCCAAAACCTTGTTGCAAGTGGCTTTCTGCCTGCAGGACAGTGTCTGACGCCGAGCCGCAAGTGTCTGGGTTTCTGTAAGATTATAAACAGCCCTGGCACCCGCTGCCCGCAGCGGTGTCACCCTGCGGGCTCCGAGCAGGGCTCCCCCTCCAGCCACGCGCTTGGGTTTCCTCACCGCTCCGTCCACCTCCGACCTCCCCTTGGCGAGGAAGATGGGAGGCTTCAGCCCCGTGAGAGGCGGCAGGAGGAGCTGAGCGGGTGCAGGCGGGTGCCGGGGGGAGCCTCTCCGGGTCCCTGGGCTGGGGGGGCTCCCTGCCTGCGCGGGCTGTGGCTTGCGGGGCGGGCCGGTGGTCCTGGCCGGCACGGTGCCCGGCCGCAGCGGCAGGCGGCCTTTGGTCTCCGGTTTCTTTGGCTGTGCTTTTTCTTCTACTGATGTTGAAATCTTTGCTGTAACTCTGGCCAGAGGAATAACTTGTAATGATCTTCCCAAACCGTGGTCCAGAAGCTGTAGTAAATCCCTTTTAGTCAAAATAAACTATGAGATATTTCAGTTTTGTCGTTGCATTTTATTTTGGATGTAAATACCCTGGAAGTCCCAAGCTGTTGGCAGCTCCTCGGAGAGCATCAGAACTCGGATACGGATTTAAAAAAAAAACTTAAAACCCTAAAGTTGATAGGGACGTACTTGAGAAATTCAGTCTATAAAAGCAGACTCTTAATGCTTTTCCTCCCCTCTGTGCAGCAGGCTCAGCCCGGGACGAGCCGATCCGGCAGCCGGAGCAGTGGCACGTCCCCTCGCAGCATCCCTGCTTCCCGTCACCCCACCACTCCGCACCGCCTCTGCTCCATCGAACGCCGCCTGTGTCGCTGCCCTCGCTGTCACCATCCCTCTTGCCTTTAATTCAATCGTCGTTTTGACAGACGGGGAGCCGGGGTGTCCCACCCCCCCGGTGATGTGCTGTAGAGCCACCTTGGCTGGAATTCCCATGGTCTAGAAAGCATCTCTCTCCTGAATCCAGTTGTGGTTTTTAATTTGGGTCCCACTGGGGTTTCCTCACTTCCAGCGAGAGCTTTCGCTAAAGCTGTCGGGGAAAGGGGGGTCGGTGGCTGTGGTAGGACAGGCGATGATGCAGAAGTGGCCACTTTTCAGAGGGAGGGGCTGCAGTGGGACGCGGCGAGGGTCTGTGCTGGGAGGTGCGAGGTGGGTCTTCCTAGATGGGGTAAAACCGGAGGAGGTGAATAATGAAAGCGCGGCATGGCTAGGCGGTGGAGGAGCGGAGCAGAAAGCCGCGCTCCTCCCTCGAGGAGCAGGTTCAAAACCAGCTCTTCCCCCCGAGGTCGCGTGGGGAGAGCGTGGGTGCTGGGGCTGCGTGCAACTAGTGACGGTGCCCCCAGAGCGTGGGCTGCCACAGGCGGGGCTGCGGTCCGTAGGGGAAGACTTGCTCTGTTTGCTCTTTCTTGCATCTTTTGTCAAGTCGGGGTAGGCTGGGCTGAAGCTCTGCTCTGACCCGGTGGGGATATTTTTGTTGTTCTGATAGTTTTTAACATTCCTGTGGCGCTTCTGGAAGCGCTGGGGCTGGTGGTGCTCCCACAAGTGCCAGGCAGGGGGTGACGCCCCCGCTTCGGTGCTCGGTCCTGCTGGCTCTCACGGCTCCCCTCGTCCCTCTGTCCATCGTCCCACTACCCCATGGTCTTCAGTTCCTTCTCTGCCATGAGATGGGGGCGGCTTGTTACCTTCATGAAGGACAAGTATGTACGTGCTTCCCATTCCCCGGTGCGTATGCCTCACTTGGCGGAGAGAATATGTTGATTTTTAATTTGTATTTAGTTTACCAAGCAATTCCGACTGCTCTGTACCAGTAGTCTGGCATCTTCTTGTCTGCTGCTCAGTGCTGCCTGCCAGCTTCACAGCAATGCTGTGTTTTCTTGTAGATTTTTGGTTAAAATCTTGGGAATTGGGCCTGTTTTTTCGAGGATCCCTGTTAAACACACGCCCAGCGGTTTCAGCATCCCAATTGCGTTGCGGACAGCTTTTAATCTGTTTACTGCGTGTCATGTTGTGTCATTCCAATTTTTAATCAAAATGTCATGCAATACCAGGTTAAGTGTCTTACGGAAGTCTAAATATATTGCATCAACACCCTTGCCTTTATTAACCAATTTCTAAACTAATCAAAAAATCCAATAGATTTGACAGGGTTCATTTTTCACAGGCTGCGTTTGGCATCTGCTCTCCCGTATCCATGGCTTGTACCGGCGGTTCCTTTTTCTCCCATGATCAGGGTCGGGCTGGAGGGACGGCGTTTGCCGTGCTGACACCCATCCTTTCTACTTACTGGCAGGATGCTCTTCTCCTTCAGGCTTTTGGAGCTTTCTCATGCAGAGGTGTAAAATGAGGTGAATCCCCGATTGTAAGGGAAACGGCATAACCCCGAAGTGACCGACAGTCCCTATCCCAAAGAAACTGCAATTGAAGTGCTTAAACCCGGAGTCTGCCGGGAGTTTCCTCTTTCTGAATGCAAATACTTGGATTCTGCCATCGAATGCAGACCGTGAGCTGGGTCTGGGCTCCGCAGGGCAGGGGAAAGCGAACTGGGCATTGACTAATTATTTCAGGTTTGGTCACCTTGAAATCCATGACTGGGGATGTGAGGGGGGAAAGGGCTTATGGCCGCGGCCGCTGGACGGACAGACAGACAGATGTTTGGCTCTCCCGTGGGACGGTGCCCTTGCAGGAGCAGAGCCGGGGCTGGAGGCAGGCACGTGGCTTTTCCTGGGAAAACCGTGGGAAGGTGCTTTCCCTCCCGCCTAGGGGGGTTCCAGCCTGCCCGAGCCTAATTTATGGTAATTACTTTTAATATCACTTTTATGTGGCAATATATTGTTTTAATTTCATAATATCAGATGTTGCATTGTAAAGTGTTTCCAGCTCGACTCTAAGCTCCCTGAGGCAGTATTTATTAAAATCTTTTTCGTCCGTATATCATGTTTATTACTGCCATCTTTAATTAAGGGAAGTAAATATTGCTGATGTGAGTTGAGGGGCCTTTTTAACATGAATAATTTGAAATGCGCTCAGTAATACAGGATGCCGCAGGAGGGGGAAGGGAGCTCCCGGGCGTTACTGCTGCCCCTTCCCGCGCTGGAGCAGGGCGGCTTGGCAGGGACGTGCGTCTTTGCACCCAGGATCTGGTGATGTTTTAAAATTACCAGACACATCTGCTAAAGATGTCTTTTCCTTATCGAGCACTGGAGCTGGAGGAGCCGAGTCTGGGAGCTGTCTCTCAGGGGTGCGTTGCTGGAGATGGAGAGCGGCAGCCCAGAGGAGCGCCGCAGCCGTGTCCCCAGCCCTGCTCGCTGCCGCTTCATCCCAGCTGAGAAACACGGGAGGTCTCCGAGTGGTTTAGTCAGAATTGGATTTTTTAGTGAATTCCTCCATATTGTTCTCTTCTAATCGCCGGAGTTTTAGTCCGTGCGGTTCTGTGTCCCACGCCCGTACTGAGAGGAGAGAAAGGGAAAACCAGACCTCAACCCACGGGAGCGTGTTGCTAGGTCGTGTCTCGTGACATATCTCCTGAAATCCTTCTTTTTGTTGGGTAGCGCTTCCGCAGATGGGAAGGTGGCCCGTGACGCAGCGAGCGCCCGGGGCAGTGCTCAGGGCTGGGCGATGCGGCGGCGGGTGGGGGCTCGCTGCCTTGCCGACTGCTTTATTTCTCCCCGTCGCTGTTTCTCCCCCTCCGCCAGCTTCAGTTGTTCCCTCTGACATTGATGGAGCTTTTTGCTGCCCGAAGCTGCCCTTTGCAAATGGCTGCAGGTGAGGAGCAGTGCGCTGCGAAAGGAGATGGGAGCTGGTGGTGCTCAGCAGTTGTGAGGACTAGCCTTAAGTAAGGTCAGCTCTGCCTCATGTGGTCCCAGTAACATTCATCACGCTTTCTTTTTTGTCTCTGAAATGGCAATTGATTGCCGAATCCGGATACGCTGCGCTGCGTCCTAGACCTCTCCGCAGCCCGCTTCATTAAGAGACTTGCATTCAGATGAATGGGTCTGACTTCACGCTTTGCACGCACGCGCTGGTATGTAATTGCAGGTTTGCTCGTAATTGCGTGGCTTCTGGAATATATTTTGGTGTTCGTTACTCAGGCGGTTTTTTGTTGTAGAGAAAATAAGGTTAATTTGTATTCCAGTAATACTTCAAGTACATGTTTTTATACAGTGGTATAAAGATGAAACCTATAGGGAGCCCTCAAATACTGCAAACCTTAAAATCCCAGGCCTTGGGCTCACCGCCAGGGCAATGAGGATCCCAGCCTACCCGTAAGGAGCTGCAGCGAAGGCAGAGTGAACTCAGTTCTGGGGTAATCTCGCTGTTTGGCAGGCTTTCACGGAGGGTGATTTTTTGCCCTAATAAACCGGCTGCAAAAAGCTGGGTTCCTGAACAATAACAGCATACTAAAAATCTGCAGGATTGAAGGCTGCTGGAAGATAATGTACCTCTGCTTCCACCAGCTATTACTTTCTTGAAGATCTTTTTCATTTCTCCCTATATACAGCTGTGTACACGTACAGGAGCAAGGGATGGGTGGCTCTGGTCAGCTGAAACTTTAGTACAAGCCCACTTCAGGCTTCATCTGTGAAAGCAAACCTCGCACTGGCGAATCCTCTCATAACTGGAAAAAGTATTTCTCTTTGAGCATGGACTGGGCCCAGTGATGGCGTGCCCTGGCCGGTGGCCGAGAAAGCCGCACAGCGGGGCTCCCTCCGAGCTGGAGGGTATTTGGGAGGCTGCTGCCGGACAGCCAGCCCGCCCTGCGGAGGTCGTGCAGATACTGCTGCATGCATGCCCGCTGCATGGGGGCTAACTGGGCGGGGGGATTCCTTGCGCAGCTGGGGCGAGCGTGCCCCCATGGACACCGCTGTGCTGCGGTTCGCCCTTGGGCAGCGGGCGCTTGCAGGTCTGACCCTGCTCCGGCGTCGTGGGCGTTCGTGGTTCTTGCCTCCAGCCCCCGAGGGGCAGCTGGCTCGCCGCTGTTCTCCACGCGCCGCGGTGTCTGATCGCTGCAATGTCGTCAGTCTGCACTGCTCAGAAACCTAGGATGCGATTTGTGGGGTGGATGTCTCTCCGATCTACCCATTGCAGAGGCTTTTTAGAGCTGAAGGGTTAATTATTGGAGGGCTGAAATAAGGTTCAGCCCTTTCCCAGGGGATCCCACCCCATGTTCAGAGGCAAGTGTGGGACGTGGTGGTGGTGCAGCCTCTGCCCTCCTCTCTGCAGCCAGCTGGGCTGCGGGACGGGGCCGCGTCTATGAGACTAGTTCCCTCTTTCTGCCGTGCCCGAGATCTGGGCAACGAGGATGCCCTGGGGTGCTCAGAATGAAATTATCGAGCTGTGGTTGTTACTCTGAGGACGTTTCTCAGGGCTGTGCTGTCCGGCGCTGGATAAATGCCACACGGGGGAAGGCGAGGAGCACGTGGCTGTGGGCCTGGAGCGTCCCTGCCGTGCGGCTGAAGGTGCTGCGGGGCTGGCGGGGAGCCGCGTTCAGGGACACGGGCCTTTGTACCTGTCGGAGGCAGCTGCGGGGATGGTGCTTTGAAAGCTGGCGGCGGCTTCAGCTGCCTGCTGCCCCCACGCTGACTGCTCCGGCTCGGTGGAAAGCCATTATCAACTGTTGGCACATCTGTTGCCCTCTGCTCTGCAGATGCCAGCCAGGGGAGGGTTTAATTCAGAGAAAACATGCTCTGGGGACAGATCGGATGTCTCATTTGCGGAGGCATCTAGAATACAGCCATGCTGGGAAGCTTCTGAGATGCTTGCTCTTGCCTGTGCCTAAAGGAGAGGATTTTCTTTTGTGTTCTCTTTGCTCGCGTTCCTCTGTTCTCACTTTTTTCTTGTCTCTTAAATAGTAGCTGTGGAGCTACTTTGTCAGAGCTGAGTCACCGTTTACTGGTTTCTCTCCTTCACATCTCCCCTTGCTCTGGAGAAACTCTGCCAACGCTGAACTTTCCCATGAGTCGTTCTATCTTACGGAACATGTTAAGGTTGTTGAAGCCTGCAATGGAAGGATTTTTGCTCTTTAATAACCGAGGCACAGCCTTGCTGAGGTATTGGGTGCGCTGTCTTGCTTTCCCTTATTACTGGCAAAGCAGATGAAGGGGGAAACGTGCCTGGCTGGGGGAGCTGGCAGGGCAGAGGCACTGCACCCGTGCTGTCTCAGGAGACCTGGGGCTAAATGAGCCCTGGGGCGGCCTTTCAGAGAGAACACAGGGGCTTTTTGAACCTGGTGACAGCCGAGATGAAGTACCAGCCAGCAGCAGTAGCAGGGAGGCTGGAAAAAGCACAATTCCGCAGCATGCAGGGCAGGAGACCCACGCCGGGAGGAGATAGCTGCCCTTTGGTGTGGCATGGGGGAGCAGCGTGGTCCAGCGCCGAGCGGAGCCCACGGCGATGGGCAGGGGTGCGCTTCATCGCCGGCTTGCCGCGGAGGAAAGCAAGCTGTTTCGAGTAAAGCCCGCGGGGCACGGGGAGCGGTACCCACCCTGGTGATGCTGGGGCGCTCCTGGCTCTGCCGCGTAAAGGGAGACTCTTCCTCGGGGCCTAATCTTTTGTCAGACTTGAGATGATTGGATGTGATGGTGCAGGCACAATGACTTCATTTGTGTAATTATTTGTATTTCTTCTGCAGGCCTGTGTTTTAAAATAAACTCGGGAGCCAATGCACCGAGTTACATCTTCATCTCCTTTATTCCATTTTACTTAAGGGGCTGGATGTTCAGCTGCTCCTCAATGCCCCATTTACCCAGCTTTGCTTGCCTTTTTTTTTTGCCCCTCTCCAGATGTTTGGAGTGGGCTCAGGTATTGCCACGCAAGGTGATACCAAGGATTTTAAAATCGGGCTTTGGTCTGAGGGATGGGAAATGCTCCTGCAGAAGCTGGGACTCCATCGTGACCTTGAGAGGATGGACAGTACTCATAGGTAGGACTCCTTGGGCTTGTGACCTATTTCTGGTTCCACTTGACAAGATAAAGCCTACTGGCAAGCTCCTGCCTGCTTCCGCCCCGTTGCACAGCCGTCTCCCGCCGCGCTCGCCTCTCGTGCGCGTCCCGGGTCTCCACGTGCTCGCCCGCCGTCGAGGCTCGCCTGCCCTTGCCGGGCTCCCCACCTCACGCCGAAGGCTTTCTGAAGGAGGTGGTCGTTTCGTGGGCTTCTGTAAAATGTGTGCCCAGGGCATACAGAGGGAGAGCGGCTCTAAATGGCACAGAACAAGAAACATAAAACCTGTGTTTAGTGTTGAGCTGTTGCTAGCAGAGTAATCTAGTGTTTCATGTTTGGATATTCAGCTTGCATTAGCTCCAATCAAGCGCTGGATCGGAAGTCTCCTTCCATTAAGCCATGCAATTTTCATCCGCTGATCTGGGCTGCGGTAAAGCTTACACAGACATCTGGGCTTGAAACAATGACTTTCTACATCAACATGAGTAATCCTCCTGCCTGACATCATTTAATCAGTATTTTGTCTGATTGCACCGGGCCGCGGGTGGAGTTTGGGTTCCCAAAGCCGCTTCTGCTGCGAAGGGCAAATGCCCCGTGCCGGAGCGTGGGGGTCTGTGGTGTGGAGGGCCCGTGGCGAGAGCCCTTGCCCTGCACCCGGGAAGGTGCCAGGCCACGTGGGCGGTGGGGTGCCGAGGCCCCCGTGAGACGGAGGTGCTCAGGGCGGGTGTCCCTGGGGCCCCTGTGCCCAAAGAGGGTGCAGCAGGGCCAGCCCCTCCTGTAAACTGCTGCTCTCCGTGGAGATCTGTCCTAAAATTCAGGTTGTGTGCAAACTCAGCTGCCTCTGAGCCCGTGGGACAGCTGTGGGCTGTGTTTCTGTGGATTATTTTTATCTCCAAATAGGAAATTCTCTCTAACAGCATTTAAAACCAGTGTCATTGCCCTGGCTGTAGCGGCTCTCCAGGACACAGACACGAACGTGGAAAACGTGGCTCCAGGCAAGAGAATTCAGACAGTTTCTTTTAATGTCTATGGTTTTTTACTATCACCAGGAGTTGATTTTTTTAGAAGTGATAATTTGTTAGAATTTGGAGTCTGTTTAATGAACAGGCCAAGCTCAAAGGGGATAATTCTTCTCTGCCCGCCTGCAATTCCCACGCTCCTTCAGCGAGCAGACATGCCCCGACGGCTGCGGAGCAGCTCTGCGCCGTGTGCCCTGCTCCGAGCCCTGCTCTGCACCCCCTGCCCATGTGTGCGCCGGGGGGCTGCATTTCGGTACCGGGGGAAGAAATCCCTGCGAGACCTCAGCCTGCCTGCGGGGCTGTGTTAAGCCCATCTCTAAATGCTCCTGGGCAGTAAGTCATCGGCAGGTGACTTGTGGAGCTGGGCTCTCGCTGAGAGGATGGCAGGTCGTGCCCAGGGAGCAGGAACGTGCCCACCTGCTTGCTGTGGGACCCCTGGCTGCGCTTGTCTCGGCGGTACATCGAATTGGTGGTTTTAAACATCCACTTCTTTATTTAAAGTAGGAAAGATGGATGTGCAGGGTTGTGAGAGCGGTGGCTGCCCCGAGCCCTGGGTGCAGACAGAGGGGATGCTCTGCCGGGTTCACGCTGCCCTCCCTCGTGCTGGCAGGACCCCATTTCCCACTTACTTCCCCCTGGAATTGGCTCGGACAGACCCTCTCAGGTGGCAGATGGGCTCTGCACCGCAGCCCTGCGGTTCGTGTCACCGGAGTCACCCCAATTTATGCAGCGAAGGTTCAAATGACATCTCTGTCATCTGCTGTCATGCTTTTAGCCAGGCAATAAAGCATTGCAGTAGTTAAGAAGTGTGACCTTGCCCCACTTAGTCTAATGAGGTGGCTGCTCGGCTCAGGGCACCCTCCCCCGGGCAGCCCCCCGGCGTGCTCGGGTGCCTCTTGGTTTCCCTCCTGCGAGGCGGGAGCTGGGGCACCGTCCTGCTGTGTCTGCGCTGCCAAGCCTCCCACCGGCCCCGCTCGCGGAGCGCCTGCCTGGCATCACGGGCGCTTCCCAGGTACGTCCCGCGCTGCGCTATGGCCGAGGTCTGGTTTCTCCGGGGCTTGGCTCCCCTCCCCGGAGAGCTCCCGCGGGTCGCCCTGCCATTTGGCCACGATTCGGGGAGCGGGAAGGGCTTTGGATTTCAATTTAAAATTAAAAACTATTAAGACACTTCTGTTGACCCCTCTGCCCGTGCCTGCTGCCGGCATCCTCCCCCGGCTCTCCCTAGGCCCCCCTCCTGCAGGAGGGGCAGTTTCTCGGAGGGCGAGCTGTACCTGGCAGCGGGTCACTTGGATGCGTTCGTAGGAGCATCGGTCCGGCACCTGCGGGATGGGCCCAGCCCGCAGGCTCCGTCTTGCGAAGATGCCGGCTTTAGCTTGCATATAAACGGACAGGCAGCCGACCCACCGCGCTTCGCAGGGAACGGTCGCTGCCGAGCCTCCCGCTCGGTGGGAAGGGGCATGGGAGCCCTGCGCTGCCAGAATCCCCTTCGGGAAGGGTGCTGCACCCCTGGGAGGCTCAGGGTGCACGCATGGTGGGATGGGGCCCCTCTGTGGCTTCTGAGACAGGCTTTTCTATATTGCTTATAGAAACAATATAAAATGAGGGAATTGCATCGTAAGAGCTTTTGTAATTCTAGTAACTAAAGGTTATGCAGAAATGTCAGCGCCGTAGCTGGCGGGGCGCCGCGGGCCTGTCCCTGCCCTGCCTGCGGCAGGCAGGAGCCTGGGACCTGGCATTTCTGAGGCTGAGCCTGTTTGCGACCTTGGCAAAGTCGTTTCACGCCGCGGTTCTCCAACCGCCTGCCGGGTTTGAGCGCTTGGGGTGCGATGGGAGGTGCCGGAGCCGCGTCCTCTGCGGGGCCAAGAGCCCGGGGGGCTCCGTGAGGGGACCCAGCCCTGCGGAGCGGCTCGGACGGGTGCCCCTGCACGCAAGCAGCCGCGGGGTTTGGAGACCTTGTCCCTTGTTTCCTGCTTTTACAGAAAGCTGGTGCTTCCCCAGATATTGGGAAGCTGAACCCTTACGGAGCTGCCCCGGGAGCTGCCCGCCCACCGCCCGTGCTCGGCCAGGAGGGTTTGAAATGGGCTTTACCCCTGAAGGGCGGCTTAGTCTTTGCAATGGGGGGGTTTGGGGCACGCGGTTCTGGGGGCCTGGTCGGCTCCCCCTCCCCTGGGGATGCTCCTCTTCCTTCTGCTGTGCAAATGCAGCAAGGACAGTTCCGTGAAGCGGCAGCCCGCGCACCTGACTGCTCGTCTCCAGACGTGATGCTTCATCACACGTTTGGTTTTTGTTGAGTGGAGCTAAGAATCCTTTATTCTGTCTCTTTTTTTTTTTTATGTGGAAAGCAAGCGAGTTAACAAGAAGGCATCTTTCTAAGGGCGTTTGGGTTTTGGCGTGCGGCGAGGCTGGACCTCGGCGGTTCCTCCTCCGCCATCCTCTGAAGCCGCACGAGGGTTCAGCGTTCGGGGCGCTGCGTGCGCGGTGCTGCTGCGCGTGGGGAACCAGGCAGCTCTAAAGAGGGATGAAAGCAGTGCACTGCCTGCGATGTTGTTAGCATGGGTTAGAGCACTTATTTTACAGAATATAATATGGGGAATGTTTTTGCTTTTAGAAATCCGGGCTGGTTTTGTGTGCTTTCTCGCGCGTGGCCTCGAGTCCCTGCTGCCCCCGTTTGTCTCCCAGCGAGGGGTTGGGGGATTTGCAAAGGGGCTCTCATTTTTTTTACCAGGCTTTCCCACGCCGCTCCCCAGGCAGTTACAGGGGTGTTTCGCTCCGTGGGTGGAAGGGCCTTGGGAGCCCCGGGGGGACAGGGGACGGGCTCGGCCCCGCGGGGCTGCCGTGCACCTCCTGCACGGCTTGGCGGGCTGGGGGGACAAGTCATGAGGTCATGCAGTTCTCATCCCCTGCTCTCGGCTGGGGTGGAGCTTACCCAGCCGTCTGGGCTTAAACCGACGTCTTTCTACAGGAGCATGAGTAACCCTCCTGCCCGGGGGTGTGATGGGGCCGCGGGGGTGAAATACCCCAGTGGTAAGGGCAGAGCGGAGAAATAAGGTCACTTGTTTTGGGGTGGGTTGGTTGGTTGTTTAAAAAAAAAACTAGTTCTGCTTATGGCTCGCTGTGGATGATTGGATCCTGCCGGAGAACTTGGGAAACGGATGGAACAGCAGTTCTCTTTCCACGTCCCCAAGAGTTTTCCGTGAAGGATGGCACATCCTTCCTGCAGATGTTAACTGCAGATTCTGCCTAAATCCGTAGCTCTAAATATCAAGCAAGCTCCTTATCCGTGTTCGCGGTCTGTGGAGGGCTGATTATTTTTTCCCCAGCTGGGGTTTAAGCCGGGCTGTGTTTTGCTGCCTGCGGCGACGGCCTCTCGATGCTTGAGTGCCCTCCAGCTCCCCGGCGCGATCCCGGCTGCGGCGAGGGGAGCTGGGCGAGACCCTGGCGTCGGGTGCAGCGCCGCCTGCCAGGCGCCCGCACTGGGCTCGGGGGGGGGGACGGGACCTCAAGTTCCCTGACGCGTCTCCCGCAAAATACCAACGCGCTGCGTCCCGTGGGTGCTTTCAGGGGAAGATGTCAACCCACATAACCATTCCCCAGATCACGCTACCAAAAGAATGGTTTTTTTGCCTTCTCGGGTTAATCTGAAAAGGTCGCGTGTGACGCTGGCATGTGACTGGGAGGACAGAGGCGTTTTGGGGGCTTTTCTTTAAAAATAGCAACAGCCGAGCGAAGCCCCGTGGTTTTGGGCAGCTGGAAGTGTCCCGCCGGCACCACGAGGACCTTGTCTGTGGGCTGAGCGCGGCGCTCTCGCGGGGTGCCGGCTGTGCTGGCCGGGGGCGTCGCGGGCTCCTGGGGGCAGCAAGCACGTTCAGCAGGACGGTGTCTTGCAGCCCCCCGTGCCTATGGCTTGTCCCCGGGGCAGCGCCACCGGCCGCCCCCGGCGCGGGGCCGGGGGCCGTGCAGTCCCTGCTGACCCGGGGGCTCCTCTGTAGCGGGCGGGTGGCCCAAGCGATGCTGCGGGACTGCCCGGGCGTCCCCCTGCGCTGCCGGGGAGGGGACCGGGGCATCCTCTGCCCGCTGCTGGGGAGTGCCACGTCGCTGGTGCTCGGCAGCTCCGTGGGGTCTGTGTCCCGGGCCTGGCAAGAGCCCGCGGTGGTTTGAGGACGGCAGGGCAGCACCGCGGTGCGGCGGCACCGGCCGTGGGACAGCCCTGACCAGGGCGGCCGAGGCGCCTTTTCCAGGGAGCCGTTTGCCTGCAGAGCTCCGATACCTCGCAGCACCTTCCTCCCTGCAGAGCTCCGATACCTCGCAGCACCTTCCTCCCGGTGCGCATCACGGGGACGCTGCCTTGCCCTGGGCTGGGGCGGGTGGAGAGGGGTCGGCGGTTAATGGCTGCGGTTCGCCGAGGAGGAGCGTGGCTTTCTTCCCAGCAAGGTCTGAAAGTCCAGGTCGTCCTCAAAGGCTTTGATTTACAGGAGGAATAAAGAGAGATGGCGAGTGAGTGTGGAAGGTCAGCACTCATTTTGGCAAAAGCTTTTGTTGGGTCCCAGGTGAAACCAGAAATTTGCATTTAAATGAATATGTATTTTGAGACATTAAACCCCCAGGCAAAAGAAAGGCCTTGCTGAGATGACAAATATATCGCTTCTCCTGCTTGCTCCTGCCCAGCCAGGCTTTAGAAATAAAACCACGCCAGCTAAAGCAGTTTTTCTTCCTTTTCTTTTCTGAATACTACAGCCTACTGTAAATACTTCATGTGAACCTGAGCTACCGAAACTTTAAATGATAAATGAAAAGAACTGGTGGACTTGCAGGGTCTGCGTGTGATGAGCAGAGAGTGATCTTGGAGCTGTTCTGCAGTGATGGATCAGCTTCTCTTTCATCCTAAAATCCTAATAAACAGAGAAGAATTTGCTTGGGGGGGGAAACAAACAGTTGGCTCTGCGTGACCCAGGAAGAAAAGTGGGGCTTTTTCTGGTTTGCTTGTCAGTTTGGGGGGTTTTTCTTGGTTTTGGTCGGTTGGTTGGTTGGGTTGTTTTTTTTAAGTCCTTGGTGCGGCCCGAAGCGCCCGTCTATGGGCAGGCTGGGTGCTGAGCCCGGGCCTCCAGCCCTTGGACCCTGCGGTGGAGCGAGCGGCACCAGTGTGCGTGGGGTACGGCCGGGACGGCTGCTCATCGGGGCTCGGGCCGTGGCGAGCGGCCGCGCTGGCCCTCGCCCTCCGACGCCACGCGCTGCTGGCAGCAGGAGACCTGCGCAGCACCTTCTGCACCGAGTCGGTGCCTTTGATTCCCGCTTGGTGCCAGAGTGGTGTCAGGCGGCGCTTCGAGAGCTGACCTGCCGTCTGCCGCCGCGGCGTCGCTCCCCGCAGGAGCTGCGGCGCTCGCCCGGCCGGCCGTGCCGAGGCGGCACGGCAAAGGGCTGCTGGCTGGGCTTTGCGAGGCGAGCCCGTGGGCAGCGGTCCTGTGCGAGCCCGAGCGGGTCTTCCGAGGAATGGGCACCATAAAATTAACAGCTGCGGGGCTCTGCCGCCGTTACGGGTTCTCATCTGAACGTGTTTTTCTCTGACTTCTGATGAATAAAACAAGGGCTCTTTGCTGTGCTCTGAAGTCGACACCCAGCTGCTCAACAAGCTTGTAAAGCGTTTAGTCGAGGAGCAGAGCTGTGATCAAACGTGCCTGCCGTCTGTGCCTGCACGCTTCCCGGCCCGGGGCCGACAGCTAGCGAGACTCGGCTCCCTGCCTGGCAGAGGCGATGCCGCGCTGCCTGCGCCGCTGCCTGCCTGCGCCGCAGCCCCTGCCTGCTCCTCCCGGCCCTGGCTTCAGGGGAGCCGGGGCTGGTGCCCCTTCCCTTGGAGATTGGTTGTTTCGTGCATGCTGCCGGACGGTGCTGCCCAGCCTCGCTGCGTGCCACCAAGGGGCTGGCTGCTCCGCCGTGTCCCTGCGGGGATGGGGACGCAGCCCTCGGTCCCCCGGAGGTGATGCCGGGGGCAGATTCCCCTTCCACAGGTCTCTCCGCTTTGTCTTTTTTCTATCCCAAGTGCCTGAGTGAGCTTCCCTGGCTGCCCTCGGCCAAGCCACCCTTGTCGGTGGCCATGAGGGTCTGGCAGGGGGGTGCAGGCTGAGTGTGTTTGCTTCTGCCCATCCGAATCCCCCCGGGTTGTGCCCGCCGACCAAAACTCGCGCGGGGAAGGGGAGCGGGGAGCAGGCGGTAGCATGGCTCTTACTGCGGGAGGGCAGCTCCCGGTGCCCGCAGCATCCCCGCCCTGAGCAGCCGGCGCTGGCACAGCCGCCCCGGGCTCCCTTTCTGGGAGGAGGGCTCAAGCAGCGGCGTTGTCCCCCAATTTATGCTCTTCCAGTCCCGTGAGAGGCTGCTCCCACCAAGGATGGACTCTCTAAATGAGACTGCAGGTACTCTTCGCACAGTGCCCAGCCTGTTATTTAAGGTTTATTCCACGGTGTCATTGGTAAAACAACATTGTCATTATGGAGATTTACATCGTGCAGTGCTTGTGTTTATATCTCGTTTTCTGCTGAAGGCGGTATCAGATTTATTGGAAAGTTTCTGCTGTCTGCCCCTCTATTAGCGTGGATCATTTACACCTTGAAATGGCTCTCCTCCCTCTCCCTAGGAAATCACCTTTTGGGCGGCTCAACAATCTTGCAGTCAAGTGATATGCCTGGTTATAAAAAAAAGTCATCTTTGTTAATATTCAGTGAGCAATGCGATGTCTCGGAGGACAAAGATCTTCCCATCGCTGGGTAAATCAGAGTTCATTATCATGTTAATCTGACTGATTACAGTCTCCCCAAAGGATTCCACACACGGTCATTCCTGTAGCACAAATAAGATCTGTTTTGCCTTAATCACAAGGCTTGCGCTCCTCGCTTCCTTGCCTGACGAGCTTTATTCTTGAGCCGCAATTCAGGGAGATCTAAATAAACTGCTTTGAACCTGCTCTTAGTTCTGATTCTGAATCGGGGTTTTGAACCTCTACCTCGTGTTTGGGTTTGGGATTTGCCCTTATTTTTTGTTGCTTTATTCTGGTTCCGCTTGTAAGTCTCTGCGAGCATGAGCTGCACCCCCTCCCCTCCACCCAGGAGCCTGCGCAGCTGAACGTCTTTTCTGGGAAATAATTTGGGGGGAAGCTGTAACCCTCGGCGTTGGCCTCGGCAGAGGACTGGGGTACAGGAGGGCTCACTTCTGGCTCGTGCTGCTTGCTCAGAGGCCTTGAGATGTTGCTGTCGCAGGATGTTAGTCAAAATTCTCACACCTAATTATTCCGGCGGCGTATACAGCACGATGGCAAGGGTTTGGGGGCGCTTGACACTTGTGCATTACAAATTCAAGAGCCCGTTCCAGCTTCCTGGGCACGCTGGGATGCTCGGGCTCGCCCCCCGCTCCGTCCCTGGGATGCGGCGCTCGGGCAGGTGGTCCAGCGCAGAGGCCCTCGGGGCGGCCGGTCCGGGGCTGTGTGCTCGGGGGGCTCCTGCCGGGACGGCGGGGTGGAAGGTGACGAAAGAGCTCGGCCGGACTGGGGCTTGGCTAGGCGTTATTGCAACTCTCACCCCTGTGTTCTTCTAGCACCTCACTTCGCTTTCATGAAAAGTAAATTTTTTATGAACCATTTATACTTTTCTTTCTGTTCTCCCATGAGCTTTTTGCTGCGCTCAGTTGCTGGAAGAGAAGCGAGCTTCTCGGCAGGAATGTTGCCAAGCAAACTGAAGGTGCCTGGTTTTCTGGTTGCGAGTCGTGCACGCAGACTTTTATTTTTGTTGTTTGTTGGATTTGGTTCTCCATCAGCTGAGTGTGCGGTGGCGCTGCCCACAAAGTGCAGAGCTCGTTCCCGCAGGGTCTGGAAGAGGACGCTGCTTCAGAAGGGAGATTCCCCGTGGGACCTTGCAAATCCCCGTCCTCTGCCGGGCCGGGCCCTGGCTCTGCCCTCGGCTCGGGGCTGCCTTACACCCGGCGTCCCGAGGGGTTCTCCCTGCGCCTCTCCGAGGGTTACAGCGGCGTAAGCGAGAGGGTGCTGCTTAGCGCAGCCGACAGGATTGATGTCCTTTCTTCTGCAAGCAGCTTCTCGGTTTCATGCGGTCCGACCCAGCTTTGCTGAAGTCGGAGGGTGCTGAGCCAGAGCTGGCAGTTCTGGGATCCCGTGGGAATACAGGGCTCAGGTCTGAGGAGCGGCTACCAGTTTGCACTGGTGCCAGAGCTACTCTGCAGCCAGCGTAGCTCCCAGGTGCGAATCCAAGAGCTGAGGTACAGCATTACCTGACACCGAGCGTGTGGCATCTAATACTGCTTTGCAGATCAGAGGAAGCCTGCAGGCGGTCACAGAGGCTTCGGTTGCTCCTCCTTTGGAAGTGCAGTGTTTGCAGAAGCAAACCCGGGCACCTCTGCCGTTTGCTGGGCCGTGCAGCCATTGCGAGTGAAGCTGTCGCTACAGCATTTTAGTTCCTATGTGCTGCGAGCAGCATGACTTGCATGAAATATCTCTTTCTTGTACGCAGCAAGTAGGGCTTGCTTTCTGACAAGGCAATATTCATCATCAGATGATTACTATGAACGTGTTTATTAGCCTCTAAATAATATACACCAGACTTAGTTGCACCAAGAATCTTTGGCATGCTAATGGAAGAAGCGCGCCCGTTTGAACAAGAGCACACATGGAGCCACTCCAAGCTTGCGTGATTGACAAAAGTTACTTTGAGTTATAGGAAAAAACAATTTCATCTTACGGAGAGGGGTTTTCAGCACCTCTAAATTATAGACTTATAAATTCTAAACTTAATTTATAGAAGTTATACGGTAGCACTAAGTAGCAAAGTGCAAAGTGCAAGGTGATGTGTCGTCAGTCGCTGGGACGCAATGTATGGCTTGCTTGAGAGCTGTGTTCAGGGCTGCAGAGCGCTTTGTGATCCTCTCCCAGGCTCTGCGGCAGGACCCGTGCTGCTGCCAGCGGGCATCTCGTCGCTCCAGGCCATGATTAGCAGGTGGGGACGCCCTGCCTTGTGCAGACTGACGTCGGGATGGATGGAGGAAGTGGTATTCCTGGTGATGAAAGAAGTCGTGAACCCAGAGCTCTAGGTAACCCTGTGGGTGTTCGGGGGAAACATGGAAGAAAATATTTCTTGCCTTAAATGAGTCAGGGTAGCAGATTCTCCACAAAATGAAATATCAGTACCTCAGGCTTTGCAGAGCACCATCTTTTTCCTTATCCCCAAACACTCATGTGCAGGTTTTCCATCGCCACGCTGACGCCGTGTCGCTCGGAGCACTTGTAGATGAGCGTGGCTGCAGCGTCGCCAGGCTCTGTGCTGGGCGCGGGGGAGCCCCAGCTCCACCTGATTTTGGTGACAGCTCTCCATGAGAAAAGGCTGTGGCTCCAGGGTCCCCAGCTTAAATCTCCGGTGAGCCCGTGGACCGGCAGAAAGGCAAAACAGCTCCTTGGGCTGAGCATTTTCCATTATGGTCTGAACTCCTCCTCTGCCATTTTTGCATTACTTTGATGCAAAACAGTCCCTTAGCGAGCCAGGCAGACCAGCTGGCATGTCAGTGTCCAGCTTTTACCCTGCTCAGGCCTCCTGCTCTGCTGGAAGGGGGCAGAAAGGATTGTTCCTGTGGGCATTGCCCTGGCCAAGGCTTCCTCCCGCCGCCAGCTCCTCTGCAACCTGGGGAGGACAGCGCGGGTCTCCCTGGGTCTCCCTGTGCTGTCCTGGACAAGGGCTGAACCTCGCCGCTGGCCTGGGGTCGAGCCTCCTTCATGCTCCAGCTGTGAGTAACCTGTCCTCATTCTTTAATTTTCCATATGAAGTAGCGCCCTTCTCCCCAGGTGGGGGAAGCGGTGCACCGAAAGCTGCTTTTAGGAAGATGCACAAGTAAAACCAAAGATTTCCCAGAGAGCTGTTCCCTGCTTTCCAAATGAGCCGACGAGCGACTGGCAAAGCAAAGCCTGGAATTGCTCCCACTTTGGCTCGACGGGACCTGAGGGGGTCTGAAGTTCGCTTTGGTTCTGATCTGGCGCTTCCCGATGAGCCCGGACGGGCCGTGTCGGCGTATTGGGCTTCCTT
Organism: Anhinga rufa; assembly: GCA_013400875.1. Classification (NCBI taxonomy): domain Eukaryota; kingdom Metazoa; phylum Chordata; class Aves; order Suliformes; family Anhingidae; genus Anhinga; species Anhinga rufa. Next base: position 53,568 of record VZTV01112523.1, on the reverse strand, counting down.
GTAGGTCCCGGCAATGGCTTCACACGTGGATCCCCTTGAGTCCTGGGCGGCTGCCCCAGGGATGCTGCGGAGGAGCCGGAGCTTTCGTTGGGCACCGCTGCCGTTTGCTGCCTTCGGCTGTTAAGCCCAGCAGAGCCGGGTGGGATCCAGTGAGGCACGAAGGCGCTCACCCCCCCTATTTCCAGCAGAAGCATCATGCAGGCATCGGGCGCAGCGGCTTTGGGTGAGCACGTGCCGGAGCTCCCGCAGCCCTGAGTCCGGGGAGCGGCGCCCTGAAGGAGGCTTTGGGGTGAGCTGGCCGAATCCTCCATCCCTTTAACGGAACTTGTCCAGATTGTGCCAAAAATAAGTAAAAGCAACAACGGAATTTTCACTTAGAAATTAAATACAGCTCCAAGACTCAGAGGTGTCGCGGGGGACGCAGGTTGCCGTTACTTGATATTAACTTCCCTTGCATATATTACCAACCTGGGGCTTCGGCAAAGAGAACCTCTCCCTGCTCTAGGTTTCCTTTGCAGAAATGAGGCTGCTCGAGGTCTGAAGCACAGCTTGGATGTCTCCTGAAACAATCGCCGCTGCCTCTTGACGTTGGTCGTTAAAGCTGGCTGTGAAGTAAGCCCAGCCAGAAATACCTCCCCTCGCTGTGGGATGGTCGGGAGAGGCAGTGCGGGGGTCCCGATGCAGGGGGTCCCCTCTGCCCCGCCGCTGGCCGGCCCTTTCCTCGCGCGCCCTGGGGTGACGTGCAGCCTTGCTGCTCGCCTTGCTGGCTTCACCACGGCCCGCCTGGGAACTGCAAGCGACTGCAGCACTTGGTAGGATTACTTTTTAAGAATTAATTTTTTTTCCTGTAATTAATTTTTAAAAATTCCCTGTATTTAATCGGTGATAAATATTTGAACGGTGTGAAACTCGCCCAGAAACTTGTGTCGTGCTTGATCGTAACTGTGACTCACCGAGGAATACTTTACTGCGAGAATAGCAAACAGATGGTCCCGTTGCCGGCACTGGGGCAGCAGGATTGGAGCCTGAACGGGAGACGTGGGATGGAACTGCTCGGGTTTATTTTGCTTGGTGTAAAATGCATTAGCCGGAGGTCGCCAGCAGCCCTGTCCCCGCTGCTCGGGGTCTGGCGTGTGCTGGCGCTGACAGCCCTCTGCTCCCGGGGCAGGACTTCTGCCCAGCAGCACCCAGAGCAGCTCTGCTCGTGCTTTTCCAGGAGCTAGAGCGTGCAGGCACGAAGGGAGCTGCCGTCCTGGGAGAGATGGGGCTCGGCAGCGAGGTGCCTTTCGCCCAGCCAGGCTCTCCCAGCCCCCCGGGACCAGCGCCGGGGAGCACGGGGGCCAGCCCTGCAGCGTTGGTCCCACCGGGGTCTGCCTCCGCGGTGCAGAGGGTGGGAGGACGAGCCGCCCTGGCCAGGGACGCAGGCTGGGGGAGGACGGCGTTGCTTTGCTGTTCTCCGCTCTGTTCCCAGCAGGATCCTGCTCCTTGCAGAGGAGATGCTGGGGCTGTCGGGATTGTGCCTGGAGAGCTGCGGGGCAGGCATCCGTACCGGGCTTCGTAAGGTCGGGGGGAAAGCACCAAGTAAGTTTTCCGAAGCCCTTGGGAGTGCAGAGCTGTCAGGAAAACTTCATCAAACAAGGAGATGAAACCTCCCCAGACGCAGCAGTGAGGAGCGGAGGGGCTTACAGCCACGGCGGTTACTTGCTGGGAGGCTGGCGTGTTCTAGGGGGGTCAGTCCCTGATTATTAAAGGACTTTAAAATGTGCCAAACTGCTGTCCCACAGCAGACTCTTTCCTAAATGGGGACACAAGCAGAAACATCAGCAGCTGAAATTCAGTGACGGAGAGCCACGGAGGACCTTCCGTGTACGCCAGCGTGTCAAGGGTTTTTAAAAACCTGCTTGTGGATTAAAACAAGGAATTGATAATCTGGAGTTTAAGGCTCCAAGAGGCACTTTGTTAGGAACTTCCCTTCTCAAAAGCTTTATAAACTTCTGGGGCAAGCTCCCCGGATAAGTCTTGAAGACAGAAATGACTGTCTCAGCTAGGAAGGATTACAGATAACAGGGAATTAATACTGAAATGCATATGCTATAAATATAACAGGATTACACTTGAGTGTTACGTAAAACCCCTTTTCCTTCCCCTGAGTCTCCCCTGGCGGGCAAGGTCACCGTGGGCTGCGGCGTGCGGTGGGGCAGGCGGGAGCGGGGGCTGTCGGGGCACTGTTCTGCATTTCCCGCTTCGCGTCTAGCTCGCAGCTGCCACTTGCTCATCGGGCGACTCCGCTTCTGCTACCGCCTTTGCTGAAAGGGCTTTTTGTGCGTGTGTCACGGAAGCCTGTTTGTCCGGCACGCGTGAAAACGCCTGGCGGCTCAGGGCCGGGGGGATTGCTGGGCTCAGGGCAGCAGCGCGTCCCCGGCACCCTGCCGCTGGGGGCCAGTGCTCCGCGGGGTCCGCCCCAGCCACCTGCTTCGCTGGGGCCTTTTATCCCCCTTTTCCCCCACGCTGGGGCTGCCATCGGAAGCCATCCATGGCGTCCCCCCAAGAAAAGTCATTCCCCTTTCGCCCTCGCCCTTCCATCCCGCCCCGCTCGCCGCAGCTGGGCGCCGCGCCGGGGCTCGGAGCTCAGGCTGGGAGCACGCCTGCGCTCGCCCCGCTCCTTCCCGGTGCACCGGGCTTCTCAGAAACCGGGGGACCGCTCCTGGGAATGCTCCATCAGCACTCTCCTGAAGTCCTGCCATCGCCGATGGCTCCAAGAGCGTCTTCCCAGGGGTGTTTGATGGCACTGAGGCTCTGTGGTGTTGCGAAGTCATTTCTGCCTTAAGCTCCTGCCGTGGCACAGCCGAGTGCCTTCTGCTGAGCTCTCGCTGCTGGCCGGGTTCTCGGTCGGAGGTGTCGCGGGCAGGGTGGGTGACCCCGCTCCCTCCTCCTCCTCCTCCTCCTCGCCGCGGCAGGGTCTGGCACCGTGCGGCCCAGCCGGGTGCATCCCGGCGCCCTGCTTACATAGAGCAAGTGCGTCGGCAGCGCAATGGCAGCAAAATAGCCAATAATAATAAATTAGTGGGGAATAACAATAATAGTAACGCTTCTTTCTGTGGCAATGGAGTAGGGGACAGCGAGGGGGTCTGTGGGGACAGGGCAGGACTGCGGGAGTTGCAGGAGGAAGGACTCGGCGCCTGGTTGATGGGGGACCCTCCGGGTGGGCGCTGGGGCTGCTCCGGCCCCGCCGCGGTCCCTCCTTGGGGGGCCGTAGGGAGAGAGGGGTCACTGCGGGTGAAGCACCCGCTGAGGCTTGCAGGCGTGAGTGCTCCGCTCCAGGCGCAGGCAGATTTCTGAGCTGCCAGTTCCCTGTCTGGAAGCAAACGCTCTCGGGCATATTTTTGGCCATTTCCTCCTCGTACCACAGCTCAGATGAGACACCGGCTTACTTTGAGGGCTGAGAGAGCTGTCATTAGGCGGACTTTGCCCTGCCTGCGAAGCAAACGCTAACTTTGTCCGAGGGATAATAAATCCCAGGCTCATACCGTACAATGCCAAATTTTGAAAATTAAGCATTTAAACCACAATATTGCAATCAAATTGCTAGTGAAAATCTCTTCTTGTTGGCAGTGGAGCTGGTGGGTCTTTGATCTCTCCCAGCTCAGATGTTGCTGCCAAAGAGACTTAAGCTTAAACTTCACTTTGTAAAATAGACTTTTTTGACAGTTTCCTTTAAAAAAATAATCTTCTTCTAAGCTCAGGAAGCAGGGAGGAATGGCCAGCCCCACAACGAGATTTCCAAACCAAATAGTGCAGAAAGGAGCTGCTTTCAACTGCCGCTATTTCTTCTGTAAATCCCGTGCTTAATCCGCGGAGGGCTGTGGGGTAATTTGTCGCTGCGGTGGGGCTGGGGGTCCGGCAGGGTCGGGCTGGGGCTGGCCGCGGCTGGTGCTGTGCCGGGGGGGCAGCGTTTTCCTGCAGCCCTGGGGCCGGTCGGGCTCCCTTGTCCCGCAGGCTTGGGGTGCTGCGGCTCGCCGGGGTCCCGGCCATGCCCTGGCAGGAGAGCCGGGACGCGCCGGCGCTCTGCAAACGGCCGCACCGGAGCCGGCTGATGTGGGAGCTCAGCCTTGGTGGGTTGCAAAGCCCTGGTGCCCCTCTCCAGCCCTGTTCCTGCTCCTCTCCAGTCCTCCTTGGCCCCGTCCCCGGAGCAGATCCTGCCTCCCCAGGCACTGGGGCTGCGAGCCTGGTTGGATGGGCTGCCTGGGGCTCTGAACCCCCTTTCTGCCCTGAGCCGCTGGAAGCCTGCCTCGGTGCAGGCGCCTGGCGCTGCTGGGTGCAGTGGGGGAGAGCTGCCCACCGGTTTGCGTGCAATGAAATGCAAAATTATTACCCAGGAGGGAAGAGGGAATCTGTTATTACGCACTTCGGAGCCATCTCAGATGCCTCTCTGGGGTGGTTGATTGGACCGAGGTGCAGCGGAGCCGTCACCGCCGCTCCCCAGCTTTTCCCAGCCCGCACCAGGGAGCAGCTTTGAACTCGTCTGTGCCTCTGGGCATCCGACCTGCTCCTCTCTCCCTGCGCGCGGGGAGACGCGGGATGCCTCGCAGCTTCTGCTGACGTATTTTCCTTTGTCCCCTGGCAGGAGGTAGAAGGCCCTCAGCCCCCCCAGCCCCTCCGTTTCGCCCCCAGCCCCACTGCAGCCCGTGGCCATGGGAGTTGCTTCCCGGGAGCTTCCTCCCCGTGCAAGGCGTGCACCATGCCCGCTTGAATAATGCAAACAGTCCTCTGCTTTTTCTTTCAATCTGGAGCGAGTACACTTCTAGCGTCTTCCCGTGATCGCAGCTAGCGCTCTTCTGCCTTGCAGAGCCTTGGCTGTGAAGTGAACGCGGTGCTTGGGGGGATCAGCTGCTCTCTGCATCGTCCCCGCCATCGTCCCCTCCCTGGGACCAGCCCCTCGGCCAGCTCTGGGCTCCTGGCTGGAGCAGGACCTTCGCAAGGAGCCCTGCAACGTGTGAGCCGCTCTGGTTTGGCACGGGGTCAGAAGCTGTTCCCTATCTCGGAGCGGAGTTTTGCAGCGTGAGCACACTGAAGGAGATGGGAAGAACCTGCCTGCCGGGGGGGGTCTGAGATGCTGCGAGACCGCTGGGCGTAGCGATGCCCGAGTGAGCATGTGGTACCCAGCCCTCGCCTTCCCCTTGCTGGAGCCACATTTAAGGTTGGATGATGGAGGCTTTCCAGCCGACGTACCTGCTCGCTCTGCCACGCGCAGCCCCCGTTGTGCCGTCCCCGCGGCGCAGGGCCATCGGCAGGCTGTGGGAAGGGACTGGGCTGGCTCTGCGCTGGTGAAGGGGCTGGTTGTGCTCAGCCTCATCGTGCAAACTGCCCTTGCTGGTCTGGCGTTGGTCCTGGAGGTGGCAGGTTTGGGGAGCAGCGGTGCTCGGGCTGGCGTAGGAAGCTCGCGCTTGGCTTTGGGCTCGGTGCCACGTGATACCCGGTTAAGAAGCTGGAGTGAAACAAAACCATCATGGCACACGATAAATGGTTTAAAAAAAATGGCTGCGCTGTCGGTCTCTGCAAGCAAGACTTTAGGGCAGACCTGGGTCTCATCCTGCAACGCAAAGCTGTCCCTCGCCCCAGGTCACAGCTTTGCGGCACGGCTGGAGCACGCGGGCGCGCTGCTGGGGAGCTGTTGTGCTCGGCGGGACGGGGAGCCGAGCTCCTGCCTGAAGTGAGGCACACCGTTCTTTTTCAGATGAGCTGCTATTTTTAAATATCTCTCTCCTTTTTTTTAGCTGTGGATGACCCTAATTTTGGCTGAGGAGCTTAGAAAAGCTAAGAATGCAAGGTTAGTTAAATCTTCTTAAAGTTTAAAAATCATCTGGGATTCTTCTGTTTGATAGTGCTGGAGGCGCTTATCTCCCTGTAGAAGCCTTGTTTCTGTTTTGCAGTACATCATGCAGAATTCTGCTGCATGTGGCAGGTTTCAGCGTTCTGCACTTTTCATCTTCAGAAACTTTACAGATGCTGGTGCTCAGCATGGCGAGGCGCTCGGGGGCTCCTCTGCACCGTGCCGGGAAGGGGAACTGGGGAGCTGGGCTGGCAGCATCCTCGCCACCACGCTGCAGCTCTAGGGCCAGGTGGGTCCCAGCTGGGGTTTGTCGAGCTCTGTTGGGAAGCAGACCCTGCAGTCCTCGGCACGGGGAGGCTCCTGTCGCCGAGCTGTGGAGCGGTGCGTTCGCCGCTGGAAAATCCCGGCGGGATCTCCCTGCCATCGGCACAGCGCCGTCTTTCTGTCACCCTGTAAAAAGGGATCATAAAACTTCCTGGAGGAGCCTGTTCCCAAGGCCACCGGCAGGCCCACCCATCTCCTCCCCGAGCGCAGAGCAGTAAATCTCCGTATGAAGCTGTTGCTGACACGTTAATGCTCCTCAGGTACCTCGTAAAGATGCTGCGGGGCTGGACGGCTCTGAAGGGCTTTGTAGAGGAGCAGCGCAGGTAGCGATGGGTTCCCGGAGCCGGATCACTCCTCTCTCCCGTGGCGGCATCCCCCTCCGCAGGGTTTGTCCCTCGGCCAGCTCCTCTCCTCTGCGGGAAAGGGCCCCCCGGTTCGACCGGGGCGGCAGGAGGGGAGCACGCCCAGGCAGCCGCCGTGCCCTGGCCGGCAGCGAGCAGGGCTGGCAGAGCAGAGCAGAGCCTGTGGCTACAGGTGAACCCATGAACGGCAACGTGTGCGCGGGGCTGGACGGCCGCGGCGTGTCCCCAGGCGGGCTTCCCGCGTGCCACCCAAGGGCGCGGGGAGGCTGGCTGGGCGCCGGTGCTGCGGCCGCTGCCGCGAGTGCGCGTAGCTGTGCACGCCCCTGAGCCCTTCCAGCCCCAAACGGGTCTAGTCCCAGAGTCTGTCCCCAAAACCCACCCACTGCCCGAACGAGCTCAGCCGGTCTGCGAAGCACCCGTGGGGCCATGAGTCGGGTACTGGGATGCGCTCGGAGCTCCGGAGATCCCGTAGAGACGGGGAGCGCCGTGAGATCTGGTCCCAGCACCCGTGGCCAAGATCAGGCACGAGGCAGGATGCGGGGGCTGAGCTGAGAGGGGGTTCGGGCCCCCCAGCAGCATCGCCCCGCGCTGCCACGCTGCTCTGAAACCATTCCGGTTGTGCTCGTGCTTCGGGGCGATGCATGGCGCGGCTGCAGGAAAAATTGAGGTCTGTAGATTTTCTGCCTACCTATGCCCTAATGCGGCCTTCTGCGAGCAGCGGCACGTCTTCATCTCATCTAACACAAGACTAGGCAAAACTAGGGACTATTATGAATAGGAACAAGTCAGCGTGGTATGTCGCGGGTGACTAGCAATCCGCGTTATCCTCCGCAGCTCGGCACGGGAAGCAGCAGCCAGCAGCGCGGCATCAGCGTGGCTCTGCCTCTGCAAGGCAGCCTCCACCGGCATCGCTCCTTATTGCCCTGCTCGACCGCACAACTGAAATGCGCAACAGTGATGCACCGCCCTACCGTGCCCAGGGGTGTCTGGGATGTGAGGCGAAGCTTAGCTGCAGTTCCTCCGGTTTTCAGGTGTAACAGGAGTTACATCTAAAAACAGGAAAAAGCAGGAAAAAGTCATTAGCAACCACTCGTATTCAGCAGCGAGTAACTTTGCACGGTGCGGATCAGCTCAGCGTGCGGCGGCCCCGGCGCGTGCGAGCGGGGATCGCTAGCGGCGCAGCTGGCAAAAGTCTCTCCGTTAGGCTGCTGTACCCTGAAAGGCTGACCTCGAAAACTTGCAAGCCTTCAGACAGATAGAAGTTTTACTTTATAAGAACATATAAAGATCAAAACAGCGAATATTTAAGCTGATATTATGCAATAGACAGCTCTTTTAAGTTGTCATTTGTAAAGACAGTTCAGATAATTTCCTGAAAGAGAGACTCGTAATGATTAATTTAGGGTATGTTTAATTCAAGTTAGAGAGATCAAAGGGAAAGCATTTCCCCCTGTCATGCTGTTGGCAACTTTACACTTTCACTGTGTGCCATTGGACTTGGGGGTGGGGGGGACACGTCTGATTTGTCCTTTGTTGTGATTTCTCTGTGTTAAAATTGCCGAGGAAAGCGTTTCGCAGACGTTCGTGCCAGTTTGGACCATGGGTAGGGAAAGGGAGAAGAGCAGCTCGTAGCAAATCCCTGCAAAACTGGCTTTGGGAGGTGGGGAGGGGCGTGATGCTGGGGGTGGCAAAGTCATCCCCTCCGCTCCTCTCGTCGAGCTAGAAAGGCTCTCGCGTTTGCAGCTTCCTCGGGTGTCCTCCGGGACTGTTGTCTGTAATAGCTTCCCGGGCGTGAAAGCCCGGCTGGCAGGCGCGGGGCAGAGCCCCCGCCGCGATGAGCAGCGCCTGGCCGGGGCTGCCCGCGGTACGGCGGGTCCTGGGCAGAGCGGCCAGGCGCCGCTGGCGGCAGAGGCTGCGTGTCTGCGGCAGCTGCTGCGCTTCTTACGGCCCTTCAGGGCTCATTTGGAATAACTTACCGGTGCATCTTTATTCATGCAACTGCAATTTCTGTTATACGGCCGGTTGTTTTAACCTCTGTGGCTGTGTCAAACGTCCCTTTAGTTCAGCCTGGGAAGTAATCCTTTCTAGGGGAAGAAGATAAAATCAGTATTTATGACTATTTTCTGCATAATGCGGGAGGAGGTCCAGCCTTCCTAAGGCACGTAACGGCTGACCTGGGAAGGGTATTTCGTGCTTGACGGGCGAGCAGGGCTCGGGTGCTTGTTCTGCTGCGCACAAGGCGCTGCTGCGGTTTCTCTCTTCTCAAGCTCCGTGTTGCTGCTTCAGTCCTCACTGAAAAAAATGAATATTATTTAATGAAAGAACAATAACATGCTCTAGCTCAGGAAGAGGGATTTGGGTGCTGGCAGGCTTCGTTATTCCTTTCCGTTCTGTGCCCTTGTACCTGAGCCGGGCGCGCAGCCCGCACCCGGCAGCGGTGGTGCTTGACAGCGATGGATGACACGCGCAGAGGCTCAATTAGCCTATTAAAAAAGCACAATCTAGGCCACGGTTTTCTGAGTTCTGCACTTAAATCCGTATTCAGACTCCTAAACGAGCGGCCTGATTTCCCGAGCGGCTGCCGGCGGTGCCGGTGACCGCCGCGTGCTGGCGAGCCGGCCGACAGCTCCCCGCTCAGCCGAGCCGGAGGCACTTTGCTCCGCGTGCCCGGGCGCAGCAGGGCGGTGGGCGAGGGGTGCGCCCCTGGTTTGGGGTGGGAACAGGGTGGGCGACGCAGCCCGGGGCCAGCCGCCTCTGCGTCCCCAGCGGGAGCAGCAGCCGATGGGAACCTGCTGCGCTAGGTGAATGTCTCCGCACAAGGGAGCTAGGGAGGGCTGCGGGGCGAGGCGGGCGTTCGCCAGCCCAAGGAGTCGCCTTTGGCTCGGGCCGGAGCTGAGCAGTTGCGCTCAAACGCTGCGTTTCTGGCCCTTAAGCCGTGCAAAAGGGGACGTGGCCGGCGTGGACGGGCCCTGGGGTCCCCGCCGCCCCTCCAGCTCCCAGTGCGCCCGCTCTCCCCGCCGTGGACTGGCATCTTGTTCCTCTGCTGGGTGCCGTCTGAGGGCGCTTCCCGAGCACGGGGCGGCGCGGGGGGTGGCCGTACCCGCGCAGGTGTCCGTCCTGCATGGCCGCAGTGCACCAAAGCCTTGCGGGGCTGGTGCCCAGCCTGCGGCTTCACCAGGGGGTCCCCAGCCGTGGCTGCAGGGCTGCAACGCGGCGCGGGGGGGATGGCGACCAGCACCATTAATCCGGCCCGGTGAGGGTCCAGCATGCGGGGCAGGCTGCGGCTGGTGGCAGCTGACCTACGAGTTTCGATACCTGAGTACGGAAATGGGAATCTTCCAACTTTTTTCCAGTGCCGGGTGCACTGGGACATCACAGCAAGGGTAAGTGGGGGCTTTGCTGTTTGGCCTGGGGAGGGGGAGGCAGGGGGTGCAGGAGAGGAGGGCAGGCGGAGACGATTCCTGGACTCTCAGCTCTGCGCTGTCCGAGCGCGTTCGCGCCGGCTGGCAGGGCTTGCTGCTTGCGGGGAGCTCTGCTTGCTTATGGTTTCAGCATCTCCCAAGGACTGGGATGGGTTTTTGGCAGGACTGCTGCCTGCTCAGCTCCAGCCCATCTCCCCAGCCGTGCTGCGGCTGCGAAACGCTTCAGCTGCCTCGGCGCAAACTCTGATGGCACCACTCTCGATGCTCTCACCTTCCTCCTGCCCAGAGCAGCTGCCTCAAGTCTCCATTTGCACAACACGGAGAGTTGCTTAAAAGCTTGGTAATAAATCGGGAAAGAGCGTGAGTCCGCGGGGCTGGGCCAGGCTGGGATCGGCGCGGTGCCCAGCCGGCAGCGTCCCCAGCCGCAGGGTCTGCAAGCAGGCTTTTGGCTGCTCTGCTGGGTTTTAACAGCACGGTCCAAAAGCCCAGCACCATTTTGCTTCGGCGTGAGCCAGGCGAGGTTCGGCGAGCCTTTTACTGCCAGGCGGCAAGGCCGGGCTCCTCCAGGTGGGTGCGAGGGCAGCTTGCTGTGCCACGCCAGCCTGCTCGGCACGAGGGCACTTGTCCTCGCAGGTGCCGAACAACCTGGCGGCCCCGTGAACAGCACCTGGAGCCCTTGGCTGCGTTCCCTTGGGGTGGTGGGTGTCCCCCCGAGGAGCTGCAGTCCCGGAGCGGGGTGCTGACCCACGGCTGCTGCGCGGGCAGCGGGGCTGGGGCTGGGGCTGGGCTGCAGCCCCGCAGCCATCGCAGGTACCCTCAGGGCAAAGCAATGAGCCAGCAGCCGCGGCCGGGGCAGCCTTCGAGCTCTGGCTTTCGATGGCACCTGCTGCTGCGGCCGCGGGAGGAGGCGTCATACGCAGCAGCTTCTCCAATGCTCCTCCTTGGATCCTCCGCCATCCCTCCCAGGGGATTTGCTTGCGGGAAAGCAAAACCTTACTGCTACCCCCGGCATAGTGAGAGCAAAGCCGCAGATCTGTTTATTGACCCAGAGAGGTTTTACAAACCACAAACGGAGGAGCTTTGCGTCCCACGGCTGGAGCAGAGCGGAGCAGAGCCCGCTGCGGCCGTGCCACGTGCTCTTGTGGGGAGCACCTGGCTGCTGAAACTTCATCTCAAAGCTGTCTTTTTCTGCTCAAAAAAGCTATTCTGGGGTCACTTTGCTCTCGTGTGTGCACGCAGCCTGCAGGGACATGGGGACAAGGCTAATGGTGGTGGGAGGGCTCTGTTAGTCTGCAGAGATGTGATGCTCCTGAGAGTGGTGAATGTGCCTGGGCATGGGGAGAGATGTCTGAATGCCCCCGAGGACTTGGGCTATGGCTCTATGTCTTTTAACGCCGTGTGTTTTACAGTGCACCAGTTGCTGCATAAAAAGCCGCCCTTGGCTGCATCCCAAACGGATCCCGTCGAACGCATCTGCCACAGGAGGCTTTCTAAGACTTGACTTAAGCTTGGCCGATGCCGGAGCGAGTCCCACCCCATTCTGTGAGCGGGGAGCAGGGGCTTGCTGCCAGGCTGTGCAGGTCAGCCCATGCCACGGNGGGTGTGGGATGCCTGAGGCTGTGGTGATGAGCCTCGGGGGCAGCCGATGGATCTTCTCCATTGCCCCCAGGTACTTTGGCGAGAGCGCCGTGCTGATGCCACGAGCACAGAGCCCGGCTCCGAGAGACGAAGGTTCCAGAGGGGAGGGCTGGGCTCCGGCCGCGACGGCTCCGGCCGCGGGGCAGAGGGTTGGGGCACAGTCACCCGCAGGATTTCCAGAGGAGGCTTCGCATCAGCAATCGCTTCGAGGCCATCGTCTGGGAGCAGCAGGGTGCGGTGAGCCTGCCTGCGGGGGCTGTCTGTCCTTCGTCCTTCTGCTTGGGCTGCAGCTAGAGCTGCGCGCCCCGTGTCCCCCCCGGCCCTTCCCTCTGTGCTGCCCAGCCGACCCCCCTGCCGACTCGTGGGTGCCGCTGCCCAAAATGCCCCGTCAGCCGCTGCCGCAGCGGCCGGGCGGGCAGGACGGGCTCTCCCCACGCGCCCGCCTGCGCAGGCAGCGCTGGCACCCCGGGAGCTGGGGTGGCCCCTGCTCCGGGGCTCACCGCCTCGCGTCGCCCTGTTGCTGCCCTGGCGCCTGCCGGGCTCCGCACCAGCGCCGAGGGCAAGTCGTTTCAGCAGCTGCGCGATTGCAGCCTGAACTCCATGGCTCTCTAATGGAAGCACTATTTATTTAAAATGCAGAGGCATTTTTCGTGCTGTACTGGGCCCCAGGAACGGGTTAACGCCAGACCTGCGGGGTTCCCTGATTGCACGGCCTGTGTCTACCAAGTGATTATTTGATCAGATAATGGTAAATGTGTTTGTTGGGAAGCAGAAACCTGCATTATCTGACGGAGGCAGCGTGGGCTGTCAGGAGCAGCCTTTGATCTGCGGAGATGCTGCGCTGCAGAGCGGGTCCCCCATCCATCGGCTGCGGCGCAGCCCTTCCCGGTCCATCTGCAGACCCCAGAGCGCGGCTGAGGGGCCACACCAGGCAGCAGGGTCCGAGCGATCTGACCTCTTCTCCCTCGCTGTTCCCAGGCGAGGGGGTTTCCCAGGGCAGCAGCACGTGGTTTCAGATTTTCAGAAATAAATAAAATGCCGGTTTTGATCCAAAACCGGACTGAGAGGACCCTACCCCTCAGGGGGTGAGGCCGGCGCGGAGGTACAGCTCTGCTCGGCGTGGAGCTGCCCTCCCCGGGACGGATCCTGTGGGCAGCTCCGTTCATGAATTACCCGGGTGTATCTGGGTTCTTGTCTGCGAACAAACTGTTACAGTGGTCGATTATAAATTGGACAGAACGTTTTGGAGTAGTTAAATTGCTGTCGTATGAGGGGTTTGATACACAGCGTGAATCCTGGGGTGAATCCCCTGGCTGCTAAATGAGCTCTTGTTGGGGGGGCGATCCTGGAGAGCAAAGGAGGTGTTGAACCAGAAGAGCCTTGGTGTAACTCCTTATTCTTCTTGGCTTCTTGATGTCAAACCATTTGCGGGTAGGAAAACCATGCCTGGATAAAGTGGTGGTGATCCTTCTGGCAGAGGGGATGCACGGTCCCTCTGCAGCAGCGACCGCCGCGGCTGGATGAGCTGTGAGCGGGCTCACGGCGGGCTGTGAACGGGCTGGCTGGGGGCTGGGGGCGGGTGTCACCGGCGTCCTGGTGCCCTCGGCGCTCTCGGCTGCTGCGTTTCCACACCAAGTGCGGGAAGGACCCCAGCACCGCTGTGGAGCAGCTCGCAGCGCTCAAATTCAGTGTGTGCTTCAGCCTTGGCAGCGCTGGCCATTAAATTTTTAATACTTTTGAGATGTATCAGATTTTATATCCATAATATTTTAAAATTCCCCATTAACGCTCAGTCTAGCGCTGCCTGAAAGTTGTACTGGCACACAGGACCTTATAAAGGTGTAATTCTCATTGCCCAGATGCTCCCGCTCTCCCCAGGGTGGGGGTCTGGCAGCACAGGCTGGTCCTGGGGAAAGGTTAAATCTGTGGAGTCCCTCTGCCACAGCCTGCAGCAATGCTGAGCCCAGGGGCAGGGAAGGGGGCCATTTTTCTCCTAAACACTTAATAGCAGAAGGCGGCACAGAAAAAATATGCTAAAAATAGGCAGGTCAGCACCGGCCTCGCGCCGTAGTGCCCGGCCAGGGAGAGACTGTTTAAGAGAGCCAGAAGAGAGCAAAAGCAGCGAGGCGATGGTGACCTGTGCCGTGCCTACGCGAGGGAGTCCAACGGGGATCACAACAGCAGCATTGCTGAGCTGAGTGCCTGAAAACACGGGCCAGGCAAACGGACCCCCAGATGCACCCTGAAACGCTTCGCTGCGCCTCGGGCTGCCCGGTGGTTCCCAGACAGACTCTGACCTTGGTCACAGGTTTCTTCGTGCTTGCAAAGCGCCCGGGGTGCCTCGTGGCGTTCGGGCTGTGCTTGGGGCGGTCGCTGGTCTGGCCCCCTTGCTGTGCTCTCGCCCCATGCTCCCTCCAGGCAGCTTCGCCCCTGCAGTGCTGCCCAGAGCCGCCTGGACGCGGATTTGCTGTCCGAGCCGACGGGGCTTTTGGCCGATGCCGTGGTCTCCTGCCGAGCCCTGGGCAGCCTCAGCATCCCAGCTGGGCCCGAGCCGCAGGTCTCGGGATGGGGATGGGGGCCAGTGCGCTGCGGGGTCCTGCTCCCGGCTGCTGTTGGGCTGCCCCTCGGGTGGGATGGGAGATGGTTTCTGAGCCGAAAATCTCGCTGGTGAAGCACCAGGGAAGTTGGTGGCATTTGCACCGTCCTCGGTGCCACCTCACAAGCTGCGGACCCTTCACCCAGCCGGGGTACCCCGGCCCCTCTGCTCCACCGCCGTTCTCCTGCCGCTTTGTAAATGAGTTTCTTTGTCTTGCAGAGAGATGCCAAGGGCCAGTACCTGTTCGACCTTCTCTGCCACCACCTGAACCTGCTGGAGAAGGACTACTTCGGCATTCGGTTTGTGGACCCCGACAAGCAAAGGGTGAGGGCCCTTCCCGCCTGGGCTGGCTGTCGGGGTTTTTTGCAGCTCGGTGGTATCAGACTTGTCCGCGCTGCTGCGGCTGAAGGCCCGAGCGCGAGGCAAACGGCTGCGATGAGGTTCAGTTTAGGGAGCGACGAGGGGCTCTTCTGCAGCCGTTCTCTCCAGCCCTGCTGCTGGGCGGGGGGGGTATGGGTGCCCTGACGGGGCCGTTGCTTTGCCTGCAGGAAGGGCATCAGGGCTCATGGCCCCCTGAGCACCCTGGGGAGACCCCCTGAGCACCCTGGGGAGACCCCCTGCCCCTTCCCACCCCTTCCGCTAGAGCCGGGGCTGAGTCTCGTGCCGCAGCCCCGGGGCCGGGGGCCGGGGTGCAGCCTCAGCGTCCCGGCCCCGCTGACGTGTCCTCGGCACGGTCGGGACGTGCGAGCCGGGGGAACTCGTGCGGCTCTCGGATCCCTGTGCGAGTGGTGAAAGCATCTTGCATTTGTCAAGCGAGAGGATTTGATGTTGTCGCAAAGGCGAAGACGGAGGTCTTCTGACGCTGGGTTTGCAGGACTCTTTCTAGAGCAGAATTGCGTTTTAACACTGAGATTAGGCCATGCGACAGCGCTGTACCGGGAATCCAAACGCTTGTGCGCGTTGCCTCGGGCAATGAAGAGCGAAACAAGACATCGGAGTGCATGGAGCTGAGAGCCCTGCGGCAGAACCTGGTCTGACCTGGCAGTGCAGCTCCCAGCACGGCTCCGTGCAGAGTCCCCGGGCAGCTGCAGCAGGTCTGGGCAGGGGGTGGCACAGCCCCTCGCAGGGGCACAGCCCCACGGGTGGCTCCTGTCTGCCGTGGTCCCGACGACCTGGGTTTCCACGCAGTAGTCGTGTGAGTGAGTCCTGCCGCTTCTTCGGGGTCCGCGCTCCTTTTAAAATGCGCGCAGAACGCAAGCTCTGCACAAACGCGTATGAAATCGCCGCTTGCCATCAGAGCGCCTGAGGTTTGTGAACGGAGCGCTGCGAACGCGCTCGCAGGCGTGGCTGTTAATAGCAGTCTGATCAATATAACCCACCGGAGTGGCTGCTGCTCCCCAAGGCACCTGCCGCGGGCTCCATCGTAGGGAGCAGCCGCCGCTGAGTGGGAGCCAGGCCCCGCGTCGCTGCTGGCAGCCGGGGAGCTGCTCCCTCGCTGCTGCCCGCAGCGGGACGGGGCCGGTCAGAGCCCCTTGCTCCTCCCGCCCCACTTCCAGGGGCACCCACTGACGCTCACGTGGCTTGTCTCACCCGGAGCAGTAGCCTCCTCTTCCTCATCCTTCCCACCTTGCTAAGTTGGAGCCATCAGGGAGGGCGAGATGCTGCTGCCTCTCGCGGTGCCTCGGACCATCAGCCCCCCGCGTCACCTGTGCCCCCGACTTGTGTTTTCTGGGCTCTCTCCCTCCCGACTTCTCCAGCCTTCTCCCAGATCCGCCTCCTGGCCGTCGCGGTCATGCTGACGCACGACCTGATGGCTGGATTTGCGGTGGCGGTGGATTCGTGGCTCTTCAGCCCTGGAGAGTGGCGTTTTTCTTGCGTGACACTGGCACATCGTTAGCTGCCGCTCCGCTCGTGCTGGCTCTTTGTTTCCCTGCTTTTGGGTGAGTTGCCTCTTTGAACACATGTAGAAATAAAACCCTGTGCATAATGCATTAACGCATCGCCTCTGTGTCGGTGGAGGGAGAGTGCAGCTGAAGTCGGCACTCGCCGAGAGCCCTCGGCGCGGTCACCCTGGAGGAGGCGTATCGGGGTTTTTTCTTGGAGCATCTTCTCTTGCAGCAAACGAGCAGGCAGATGGAGAACACGGGGCCCGTATCTTGTCTGAGCCGGTGCAAGGAGAGGACGTTTCTCTGCTGTCACGTGTGGTGGTGTCCGTGTCCGGGGCCGGATCCTGCCCGGTGCTTCTCCTGCCCTCTAGATGCAAAGCCCGAGGCCAGCGGGCAGTGGCTGCCGGCAGCAGCGAGGGGAGAGGGGCGCGAAGGCAGAGCTGGCACGCTCGGCGATGCCGAGGACGCTCCTTTTACCGGTGCTTTGCTTCTCCTGGGAATAATCGGATTCAGTTCAGGCTGCGAGGGTTGAGGCAAGAGCTCAGCTTTGAGCAGCATCCCAGGATGGGCCTGCCCGGGGGGGAAGACCCCTCTGCATGAGAGCCAACCCCGAAGCTCACGGACACTGTGGCTGTCAAAGAGCTGCCCAGGTTTAGCGTTTCCTTGGTTGAAAGTGCTGCCTGAGATGAACTGAGCTGCCACTTCAGGACGTTATTTCTGATGTGCAAGTCAGTGTTCCTTATTGAAGGTGCGCTCTGCCACGTGCCTCAGTGGCAGCCTGGGCTGGGGAGGGCCGGGGGTACAGCGAGCGGGGCCGGACTCTGCTCCTGCCTGGGGCTGGGCTGGGAGCCGCAGCGCTCGTGTGATGGGGAGAGGCGGCCGCTGCAGCCCGCAGCGCGCTCCAGGCTCAGCCCCGGCTCCTGCCGGGAGGGCACGTGGCAGTCATTGAAAACCTCTTAATTTTTAAGCGTGGCCATGAGGAGCCTGTGCACTGCCCTGGGGCTGCTGCGAGTGAGATGCATCTGTTGAGAGCACAGGGCCGCAGACAGCGGAGATGCTGAAAAGTGAAGAAAAAGAGAGAAAAAATCCTCCCTCCTTGCCCGTCATTTCCCGCAGCCTGTTGGGTCTGGGCCGGAGGGTGCTGGTGCCAGCACTCAAACCGTTTCAGCCCAGTCCAAAAGGCCCTGGTGCTTCTTCCCAGCGTGGTGGGGACTGTCGTGACCTGGAGGTTCCCGTGGTCCTGCGGTGGGTTCCTGGGGCTGGGGCAGGCGTTTCCTGCAGGAACCCTCTGTGATGCTCTCCATCCCCAACGCCGCTGCCGGAGCACTGGGACCGCTCACTGCCCGCGGCCGTCGGACCCCACGGGGCCGCCCCACACCCCCAGGCTTCCCAAAGCCTCGCGCCCGAGGGGCTGTGTCTGCCCAGTCACGGGAGCTACCAGCGTGAGGGCCTAGACCCCCCGGTAACGGGGCGTGCCGTGGCCCCTCGACCGCTGCCTCTGGGTTCTGCAGCGCTGCCAGCAGCCCGTCAGCCTCAGGTGCCAAATGCATCCCGGGACCGTCTGAGCGAAACCCAGCCCAGTCTGTGCGGCCGCGCGGAGCCACCGCTCGCTGGGTTTGTCTCGGTGGTGGACATTAACATTTAGAGTTTTCTATGGTAACCCCGGATTTCCGTGATACGTCTTTGTAGGTCTGTAATCGTTTGCGCTAACCGAATTGCAGCCGCTTTGCTTCGGCGTTTCGGGGTTCCCTCTTCCCAACACACGAGCATCTGAAGCCGCTTCTTGACTGACAACGCTTTGTTCCCTAAACGTTCCTGCTGAAACGGTGTCAAATCAAAGCAGCAGCTGTTGCAGAGACTTTGCTGCAGGCAGAGCTTGATGGTTTCCTTTTGATGGCACAGGAGCGTGATTTCAGAAATACGGGCTTGAACTTAGCCTTCCTGGTGTCGTGCTGTAATTACAGACCCCGGTTCCCGTTGGGGCTGGGCCGGGCGATGTCAGCCGGTCGGTCGCTGCAGCCAGCACCGCAGAGCCATCGCCCTCCGCAGCAGAGCGGCGTTGCTGCGCGCTCCCGCCCGCCGGCACTGCGGCGGCACAGGCAGCCGGGAGCAACGCCGGGCGCTGCACGTCCCCGTGGCCGCGGTGGGGCTCAGCAGCACGCCGGGCAGAGCCCCAGGGGAGCCCCATGTTCCCCGGAGCCACCGGTTCGTACTTTTTGCGTGCAGGACCTCGCTTTAAAAATCCGATTTCAAAGTGGCCAGTCCTCGCGTTTCTTCGAGGCCGCCCCGTGCGCGGATGCAACCGCGTGGCACCAGCGAAAGGTGATTTGAACAACTGGGGACCAGGTGCCTCGGCACAAAAGCGTTCTCCTCCTTGCTGTGATGGCTTCCTCAGCTGGCTGGTGAGCAGAGCACCGAGAGCCGGGGGTTGCTCAGGCTGGGAAGGATGCCTTTGCCGTGTAACTTGGCCACGTTGTTATCGCTGATAGCAAACTGCGCTTGTCCTTGGGGACAGCGTGCCTTGTTGAGCAAGGGAGGACGCCTCCCAGTGAGCCCCTGCTCTGCACGGTGCCTCCCCGGGGCTGGCAGAGGGTCCTCGTCGGGCACTGAGCAAGCACAGCCGCTCACCCCGGCGTCGGCGGAGCCCGGCTGTGCCGCTGCGTCGGCCCGAGGGGGCTGCCAAGAGGGGACGCGGGGGACCCAGCTCTCCCTGGGCCGTGCAGAGAAAGAGACGTCAGATGGGGGTCGCTGGGGCTCAGGTCCTGCTTCGGTCCTGCTCGGGTCCTCCCTCGGCTGCCGGCCGGGCAGGGGCGGCATCCCCTCACAGCTCACAGACTGCCACAGCACAGGCTTTTATTTCAAGCAGAAGGGATCTTTTTGTTTCTTTAATTTTGCCCCAAAGAGTCAATGTTATTAACTGCAAGTTTGTGTTACTGAGTTGCTTTAATTACCTTCTTTTTCGTTTCAGCATTGGCTGGAATTTACCAAGTCGGTTGTGAAGCAGATGAGAGGTGAGTAGCGCTGCGAGCAATGTCCCGCACAGGCGGCGGGTGCTCCCTTCGCTTAGACTTATTTCCATTTTCCCCAGTTCTTCCCCTCGGGGGTTGATTCCCAGCACGCGTCCCAGAAAAAGGGCCTTTTTGCTTATCCACAAAGCTGTTCTGCTGGGTCACAAGCGGGATCGCTCTGCGCCGTCCCACTGCAGTCGCAGCCAGCCGTGCCCCCTGGCACGCTGGCATGGGGCACCGGCCCTATGGAGACCGGGACAGAAACGGTGGGGGTGAGCAAAGCTGAGCGGGGAGCGCGGCTGGCAGACGGTGCCACGGGCACCTCCCCGCGGCTTCACCGGCGGCATCTGCTCCCCCCGTGGCCCCTGCAGCGGGGAACGGCCCCGTGCCCGACCGCTCCCTCCTTACCGCGGGCAGCTGGGTGTGTTTGGGGGTGCCGGGGAGGGCAGGTGAGACCCCCACCACCATCTGACCCTGCCGCTCGGTGACGGCGGTATCGCTCTTCTCCCTGCAGCCCAGCCTCCCTTCACCATGTGCTTCCGCGTGAAGTTCTATCCCACGGACCCCGCTGCTCTGAAGGAGGAGATCACCAGGTAAGACCCCGGCACGCAGGGGCGGCCAGCCCGGCTCCGGCCGGCACTGGGCAGCGAGGGCTTGGCCGAGGCAGGAACGCACCCTGCCGAGCTTCGCTTCATAGTCAAGGGAGGGCAACAGCCACTTAGATTTCCAAACAAACCTGAGCGTTTCTGGGTTGTCGCAGTTGTGGGGGAGCAGCGTGGGAACCCCAGCTGTGCTTTGCCAGCGCGTGGAGCCGCCGAGCCTGGCGGGGAGCACCGGCCGTGGGTTCAAACCCGCTGACTTGGTCTTTGGCTGCGGCCGGTTACAAAAGGCACGTTCCCAGGGCAAAGTGCAGGGTGCAGCGCTGCTCACCACAACATCCACCGCAGCTTCGGTACCGCTGCGCCAGCCATGTGCCCTTCCATGCAGCTCTCCAAAACCTCTCCTTCCAGCTGGAGCCCCCGGCTCCGGGGCAGTGCAGGAAGGGGGGTTCAAGCAGAAGCAGCATTTCACCTGTGAGAGTCTGATTTCTGCTCCTGCTAACGCTCTTGCCGCTTCTGAATCAGCTGTTAGAGCCACTGCCCTGAGCACATCCTTGGATCAGGGTGTCATCACGTGTGCTTGGCCTGTCAGGAAGGGTTTGAGTGTCTCCAGTTCCTTTGACGTCCCCTGGAAGAAATTAGCCGCATCCCTTTTATGTAAGGGGCACGACTGCTCTGGGAGAGATGGGTGATAAACTGCGATGCAGAAACTTGACAGCGCTCCTCTCGAGTTTCTATCTTTAGGGGCTCTTCATGCCGCTCTTCCTGCCAGAAGGAAGGACGTGAAGAGCGCTCACGGAGAAATCGCAGCAGCTTTGCAAAACAAGCTGTGGCTCTCCGGGGCAGACAGCCCAGACCCCCCCGCCTGCCGTGGCGTGGAGGGTCGGGTCTCTGCCTCGGGCGGCTGGGCTGGCGCCTTTGCCAAAGGTTTCTGCGTTTTTCCCCTGGAACCTTTTGCCATTATTGCTGCAAATAATTCTTAGCTGTCTTCACAAGCCTGGGGTTTGTTAGGGAGAAGATAATAAAAATGGTGTGGACCACGAGCAGGCCTGCTGGAGGGACCGTAGCACGGGCACAGAGCGCTGCCGTGGGATGGCACCCCGCCGGCCCCGGACCAGGGCAGGACCCCTTGCTCCCCCAGCAGCTCGCTGCGGCGGTGCCTCCGCTGCCGCTACCCAGCACGGGGTGCCGGCGGCATCGTTCGCCCGCTGCGCAGTGATGCAGGGGAGCGAGAAGCACTTCAGCCTCACCCGAGGGCTGGGCGGGCGACACCAGCCTTGCTTCTGAGTTCCCAAACACAGCAGGTTTGGGGCACCCAGGCTCCGTTAAATGCCGAATAAAATTTACTAGAGATGTTTAGAGGTGCTGCAGGGACTCTTGCATCTTCAGATGAGCAGAAAGGCAGCGTGTCAGCACGCCGTGGGACCGGGAGCAGACCTGCCCGTAGGCTCAGCCTGGGCTCGCTGCAGGGGTGGCGGAGCTGGGCGAGCCCGGAGGGCTGATGGGGCGTCGGGCACAGCAAGTGCCACGTCCCCCAGTTCTGCTAGAGGAGGAAAAGAGGGAACTGCCTTTAATCCCCCTGCTGCTGTGTCAGGCACCACAGCGTGCTTTCGCCTCGGTGTGCTGTCCCCTGGGGCGTTAGGCGCAAGGGCTGAGCCTGGCCCCTCCGTGTGCCCGTGGCAGCGAGACCCCAGACCCAGGTCGGGGTCTCCGTGAGGGGCTGCGGCAGCAGGGACCGCCGTTGGGGCAGCGGTGGCACGCACCCTGCCCGTGCCCGGCTCTGTTGCGGCTCCCTGCGGGGCTGCTGCCACCTTTTAAAGCAAAGCTGTGAGTGAGTTCGTCAACCGCGCTCAGATGTCTTCCAACGGGAGGAAAGGCCTCCTGCTCCCCTCGCAGGTGGCGGGGGCATCCGGGCCCCTCCGCTCCCCGCTGGATTCTCACCCAGGTTTGAGAAGCTTCACGTGAACCTCTAACACAGGTAGTGAGGAAGGGCGGATGGGTCAGCCCCGGGGCTCCCCGAGACTCCTGTCCTGTCGCTGGCAGGGGCCGTTTGCCAAGGGTGTAATTAGAGGGCAGAGGTGGCACGGATGAACCTCTGCGACTCAGTGGGGTCCCCTGGGGTCGGTCCCGCACTCGTCCCCGGCACGTGTCAGTGACGCTACCGGCGGGGCTGCGAGGTCCCTTGCCAGCCCTGCACCCAGGAGAGGGCTTGGGATTTGCCATCAGGGTGCTTTGGGTGATGTGGGGACTGCTTGTCCCCTTTTGGGTAGCAGCTCCTGCTCACCAGCTGTCCTCCTCCAGTGCCAGGCGGAGACCAGAGACAANTTCTCCCTCTCCCTCTCCCTCTCTGCTTTGCCATCCTGATTTTCAGACTATTTGGCTCGTTTTCCCTGGCTCCAAAGCACGGACTTGTTTGTACCTTAGAAAGCCAGTCAGCTCGCTGCTGGCACACGGGCATCTGCGGACAGCTAAGAAAAGTATTGAATCAAGTCAAAGGATCCAAAAGTGTTTTGGGGCGAAAAAGTGCTGGCTGCTGACCCCCTGGAGCGGGGCCGCCGCGATGGGTGCCAGCTGGTTCTCACGACAAGCTCCGGGAGGGAAATGTTTCGCTTTCCTTCTGCCTCTAGTCGTTGGCATGTGTCCTTATGGCCAGGGAGGTGATCCGGAGAAGCGACGTGTGAAGAAATGGCTGCAGAAATGCTCTTTCTGACTGTGCCCTGGAGCTAGGTTTGGGGTGCGAAAGCATGCAAAGCTTGCGGGGTGCCGCCTGGCCTGCCAAAATGCAGGTAAGGGCTCCAGACCAAGCCAGCGAGCTTGTGAACAAGGGGCCCCGACGTCTTGGCCCCAAGCGCCCTGCCGCGGTGCCGGCGCTCGCTCGGAGGGGCGCAGCCTGAAGCCGTCCCACGTCCCTCTGCGCGTCCAGGCCCTGTGCCGGGCTGCCTCTTCGCCATTTCCCTGGGGGATGATGCTCTGGCTGCCACGAAACACTCCCGATGAAGAGCTGGGGTCCGTGCTAAGCGCGTCAAGTAGACTTACTGATAGAGCTAAATATATTCCAGGATTCAGTTCTTGGGATTTTCAGTCTACTGCGGGCAGCAAATGAGAGAGGATGCCTGGGTTTTGGCAGCCTGTTCGGAATATACCTGGGCTCAGCTTTTTGCTTCAGTTTGGCATTAATAAACTCCGTATTTCTGTTGGGCAGATCAGTTAGAAGCAGAGGATGGTGAGGTGTTTGGAGTTTGGTTTTCCCCGTGATAACGTACAAAACCAATGAAAGCTTTGCTTGTGTTTCGCAGAAGGACCCAAAAAGCAGAACTAAAAAAACCCCTTAAGATGTTGTTTGGAAGCATGAGAAAGTTTTGATTCTTCAGGTCTGAGGGCAGAGGGGAGACGCGGATTGGGCTGAAAGCATTTGTGAAGAGCTGGGCCTGTTTAGAAGCTTTCTTGGGTATGACCGATGTGGGGTTTGGTGCAGGCACGTTTTAGGGGACCCGCAGAAGTGCCCAGGGACAGTTTCACACGGCTACAGCTCCTTGTTTTGCTTAAGAGGCGTTTATTTAGTTTGCAGATCTTACATTTGCTCCCAGGAGCCGCAGCCCCATGCAGCCGTCAGGCCTTAATTTAAGTGGGAAAGGGCCAAAGACACTTCTGAGTAACAGCTATCGTGTGGGCATTAAGCTGCGCATACAATACGTTAGTTGTATTTCTTTCCTTTAATCAGAGGTTGGCAAACATCCGCAGCTGTCGAGCACGGCAAGGAGAACTGAACTGCAGGTCACAGATCTACCCTTTGGAGGGTGGGAGCTGGACCCGCAGAGCATCGCGGATGGAGCCAGCGGGAGCTCGCTGCTTCGAGCTCAGAAATATCTCCCCTCTTGAGCGTCCTTTGCCAAGGCAGCCTCATCCCACAGCCCAGCGCTGCCCGGGGAAGCTCCCCGCGCCAGGGGGTATTTCCACGGCAGGGGCAAGGCTCAGGAAAAGCCGTCTGGCACCCGCCGAGTGGTTTTGTTTGCAAAACCAGCTCTGATCTACAGCCTTGCCCCGCTTAAAGGGAGCCAGGGGGGCTGCGTGGGGGCGTGCGAGCGGAGCTGGGGCGGTTGGCAGGGTCAAACCCCTTCGGTGACGCAGTTTGGGCGAGGGCTGTGCAGCGAGGGCCTTGTGCTGGGCGAGGGTGCCGGCGGCGCTTGCCATGGCGGACCCCCGTGGGTATGCTCGGGCAGCAGCGGGGTTCGTCCCTGAGCGCTGGAAGCCCTGGCCACCAACCGCTGAGCCTGCCAGCGCTTCAGGGTGACGGTGGGGACGGGGAGCGGGAGACCCTCTTCTCCTGCCCACGAATAAAGCATTAGCCCGGCTTCAGGAGTGCAGCCACCTCCGGCCCCTTTTGTGCCCGGCAGCGGGCGCGAGTGAGGAGCTCTGCATCCCAGCGGGCTCAGACTTCAGGTCTGACGGCTCCCCACGGGTCCCCACGCACCAGGACGAGCCCCCGCTGGGCTGCCCCTGCTCGCTGCCCTTCGAGGTGGGCCTGCAGCTGCAGCTCAAACCTGGACTTGACGTTCACTTTCCCCTGGACTGAGCACACTTTAATATCTGGAGTCCTCTTTAATATATTTTATCTGTGAAAATTAGTGCTTTATCTCATCATAAACACGGATTTGAGAAATGAAGCATGACTGAGATATTGCAGAGTGCAAGTCTGATTATTTAAACACATTTGAGTGCTCTAATTTCCATTTCGCTCCTTCGCTCTGACTTACATTTTACCATCAAAAGGTTTTCTCAAACGCGTTGCCACATGACTCAGCCCAAACTGTTACTTAGGTTTAAATTTGTTCAAATATGTAATTTTCCCACACAGTTTATCTTTTCCCTGGGACTCGGTGCACGGCCATAGAGGCGGGCGAGCGCAAGAGGCAGCTCGCTCCGGATGATGTAGTGCTGATCACTGGCGAGCACGGAGGAGGGGAGTGGGTGCGTACGCAGAGACCTGGAAGGAAACAGAAAGCTGGGGAAGGGGAGAATCACGTTACGTGGAAGCTGAGCAGCCGGGCAAGGATACGGGACTGGGAAGAGCGACAGCCGCTGGTGGGCTCAGGACCACGAGACCCCCTTCAGAGCATCATCCCCGGGCATCTCAGCCCCCGCTGGCCTTGTGATGGGCTGGGGCGGTCACAGTTGCCTTTGGGCACCGCTGCCCAAAGCAGGGTGAAGCATCGCAGGGGTCTCCGGGGGCTGGCAGGCAGAAGGGACCAGCACCTCCTCGCCTGCGAGCTTCCTCCTTGGGGCGTTCTCCCGGTGGGAACGCTCCCGGTGGGAACGCTCGCCGAGTACCTCCGTGCCCGAGGGAGCTCTTTGCCTCTGCCAGCAGCCCTGCCCTGCTGCGAGTGGCCGTGCCGGCGGGGAGCCGGCTGGTGGGAGAGGAGCGCTGGTGGAGACCTCCTTCAGCCCGTGAGGTCGGGTGCCAGCCCCGCAGCAGGGGCTGCGTCCCTGTGGACCTGAGCCCCAGCTCCGGCCCCGACCGGGGAGGCTGCCCGGTAATGGGCGCTTGCTTGCTCCCAGCAAGCGTGATGTCTTGCGAATGCGCAGCTCCCAGAGAAACGTTGGTGCAAGTGTCTCGCGGCAGATACTCCACATCTACATCGCCTGTTTAGATAATTTAAACTTTGCTTAATAAATGGACTCTCTCTTCTGTCCTCAGGTATTTAGTCTTCCTGCAGATCAAAAGGGATCTCTACCACGGCCGTCTCCTCTGCAAGACTTCGGATGCTGCTTTGTTGGCCGCCTATATCCTTCAAGGTAATGCTTTTTGACAAGATAAATTTGCTTTTCATGCTAAGTACTGGTTACATTATTTCACTTACAACAGATCGCTGCACCCAGAATACGAATGTCATCCCGCCAGCGCGGGGCTCGTGCTTCAAGACTGCGCTTGTGCCGTGCAGCGCCGGGCTAGAGGGCGAGGATCGATGCTGGGGTCTCCCCCCGCAGCAGAAGCCCCGCGCTGCCGTCTGCTCCCTGAGCTGTCCCGCCTGCGTTCGGGGCAGCGGCGTCCCCGCGAGCGTCCCTCGGCTCACCCAGCCCGTGGCTCTAGCTCTGCGCTTGTCCGGGCGCAGAGGCAGCCCTGTGACAAAGCACTGCTCTGCCCGGGGCCGTGCACGGCCGGCGGTGGCTCCGGTAAGCGCCTGCCCTTTGCAGTTGCAGAGAGCTCCAGAGCGAACTGCGGTTTTGCTGATTGCGAGCACAGATGACGATGGCCTTGGGTAAGCTTGCTGCTGGCTGCCAAGCGCCTCAGCAAAGAAAGTGCCTTTGTCAGCGAGTTGCGGGGCCGCTGGTGGGGTTTGGAGCAGGAGGTGGGAAAACCTCTGAAACCCTTCTGCCCGATCCGCCCTCCCGCCCGTTCTCTGCCTGCTCTTGCCTCCGCCACCCCTGGCACTGAGAGCACGGAGGTGGCCGGCGCCTGCTCGGCGTGGTGCAACGCCCACGCGCTCGGCGAGGATTATCAGGCTGCTTGGAAGAGCTGGGTGGCTCTGGCATGGGGGGAAAAGCACACTGACCTACTGTTAGCACTGCCACGCCGGTTGTGCCAGTGGGCTTCCCCACCCAAGGGTGCTCAGCGCCCCTCTCTGCAGTCGCCCGGTGCCTGCGGTCGCATCCCCAGGATGAGCTGGGGCGATGCGCCCCAGCAATCAAAAAAGACAGATTTCAGCCCCAAAGCATATTTGAGTTATTTCGCAGTGCCAGTGTGTTTCCCCCCTTTTAGTGTTTTAAGCAGGAAACATAAAAATTAATGAAATGTCTCCATTTCGCTTAGGACCGGCGGCTGGAGGGAATTAAATCAGAGCAAGGTCCTTTCATCCCCAGTGGCGGGAGGCTGCTGGATTACTGTAAATCCCAGCAGGAGACACCAGCTACAGAGCCGTGCTACAGCCGAACGCCAGCGGCGATCGCTGCCGGCTCTCCCGGGGCGCTGGGAGAGGGAGCGGAGCTGCGCCAGCCCGCGCCGAGGGGAGATCTGGGCTGAGCTCAGAAATGGGGTTGTCTCGGGCGTTTCTGCGCCCTGGTCTCAGTGCTCAGGGTCGGGGCCGCTGGGATTGTTTTGAGGACGGACCTCCTGTCGCTGCACTCGCAGCTTGCCCAGGCTTCAAGCAGGTTTTCCAGGTTGGGGTCAACCCCTGCCTGCAGCCGTCGCAGGCAGCCCCCGGCCCCGCTGCAAGGCAGGGCTGCCCCCATGACCAGCCGGCAGCACTTCGCCTGGCTAGGTAAAGAGGAGAAGGAGCTTTTTTCCAATGTCGCTTTACAGATTTTCAGCTAATTATATTTTCTCGAGGCACAGTTGCATCCACTGGGCAAGCAGAATTCGCTCGCTGCCTTGTTCCCAGCCGGGATCGGGGTGGGGGCCGGGGGTGCCCCCGGGGCGCTCGTGGCCGACCACCCCAGGGCTGCTGTTGCACCCAGCACGGCTCTCGGGATGTTCTTGGCAAATAGCTTGAGGAAATAATAAATCTGGGACAGTGACCGTCCGCTGGCGGGTGATTCCCAAGCAAACAGTGGAATTAATTGGACGCAGTTAATGCCTTATGAATGATCCTTCCTAATGGGAAGCATGGCCGGGCCGGAGCAGTGCTCCTGGGATGCTCTGAGCCCCAGCCCTGCGCCCGGCTGCTGCCAGCTCTGTGGCCGACGCGGACGCTGCCGGGATGGGGATGCGCTCTGCCGTTCCTGACCGGTTCTGTCTCCCACCAGCTGAGATCGGGGACTACGACCCGGGGAAGCACCCGGAAGGCTACAGCTCCAAGTTCCAGTTCTTCCCCAAACACTCGGAAAAGCTGGAGAGGAAGATTGCGGAGATCCACAAGTCAGAGCTGAGGTACGGCCGGGGGCTTCGCCGAGCAGGAGGGCAGCTGCTGGAGGGATTGCGGATGCTCGGCTGATTTTTATCCCCGTTTGGGGTTTTCAGTCGTGCCGTGGGACGAGCACCCACCGCTCTGGTCTGTCAGATCCGGCGGAGAGCCAGCAGAGCTACTGGCAGCGTTGGTAAAAACCCCTGCAGAGCAGAGCAGGCTTTAGGAGAGCGGGTCGTAGGGGCATAGAGGCATCACAACAACTCGCCCTGCGAAGGGAGCTGCGGCGTCCCCCAAACCTCTGCTCGCTGAAAGGATCGAGCGGCCAAGAAAAGCCAGAGAAAGTGCAGACAAATGAAAAAATATGCCGGCAATGTGGCAAAATCAGCCCCGATCCCTCCTGCCGCAGGGAGGGCCGAGGGGTTTCTCCTGCTCCGGCACAACCGGGGGGATCCCTGGACTTCCCCGGCGGGACGGGGACGGTAACCAACCCCCGACCCCGTAGACCCCCTCCGGCCCTCTCCCCTCGTGCCTTCAGCCCGCTCTGGGGACACGAGGTGTGAGAGCGTCAGCAAAGCCCTGTCCTCCCCGGCACTGGGGGTGCCCGCGGGGCCGCGTCCCGACCGGGCAGCCCTGCACCCGTCCCCAGGGAGGGCGGTGGGGAGAACCCCCCGGCAGCCCAGCAGAGCGGCGCTCTTAGGTGCCGTGGGCTGCTGCCCTCTGCCCGGCACGCTCCCCTTCCTCCCCCCCGAAGAAACGCCTGCGCTGCGTATAGGAAATTCAGCCCCAAATTTTGCAGATGCTCCTGAATTCTGGTCCTTTCTGGTGCTGCTGGTTCGGCGTGTCTCCTGCTAGATCAAGCTGGCAGGAGGAGAAAGGCTGGGTTTCAGTGCTGGTCTCCTGCTGCAGACTGATTGTGCTAATGAACGTCATGGGAATGTGCCATGACCGATGCCTCTTGCCGTTAACAGAAACGCTGACTTTCACATTCATGTCTTCCATGGAATATTCTTTTTTCCCCCATTTTTTCCCTCCTGTAGTGGGCAGACACCAGCTACTTCAGAGCTGAATTTTCTCAGGAAAGCCCAGACTCTGGAGACCTACGGGGTTGACCCACACCCTTGCAAGGTAAATCAGTTTTCCGAACGCTGTTCCTTGCGCTGGGTTTCTCCCTCCGGCCGGTGACAAGCTGCAGAGGTCCCAGTGACCGGTCCCAAGTGCAGCCCTCGGTGACCTGCCGGGGGCTGTGGTGCTGGCAGGGCCGTGGCACGTGGGATGTGCTGGAGCAAGCGGCCGCCTCCAGCCCTGAAAACCAGCCCCAGGTGGGCTCGTGGGCCGAGAGGGGAGCAGGGAGTACTCCGAAATCCTTCCAGAGGGGATTTAGGGAAGCCGTAAGAAAGCATTTTCATATGCAGGCAGCTATAAAAGACAGTGGCTGATCATCTTCTGCTAAAACGTGTAATTTGGAGGCAGTAACAAGGTCAGTAATGTGTCTGAGAAACCAGCAAGCGTTAATCTGCCAGAGACAGTCTATTGCTCTGCTCTTCCCTGGCCAGTAATCCAGTTTTCTGTTTGAAATGCTTTTTATTGACTGTAGATGTCGTTGCATTTGGCTCTCTCTGGTCCCCTATAATCCCGTTCCATGCAGATGGATGCGGGATGCAAAGCAGACGGAGAATTTTACTCTTAAGGGCAGTGTCTGCTCTGTGGTCCCCCGGGGCTTTTAACTGAATGATGCCACATAAATACAGTAAATATGCCTGGCCTGGGCGGGGGGGTGTCCCATTTACTGCAGCCTGCGACTGCCGCAGAGGTCGCCTCGCTGGAGGAGCTGAATCACCGCGCTGGTTCAGCTCTCCTGCGTTGCCGGCTGGCTTGGGCCGTGCCGCCCTGGGAGCGATGCTCAGCTCGCCCGGCTTAGCGCTGGGGCTGGGGGGGCTGTGCTTTGCTCTTATTTCCCCGTAGGGTGCTAAATGTGCCCCATTTAGCATCCCAACCCCTATGGAGCCCCTGCACCCCCAGCTCCCCATCCGCACCCCCAGCATCCCCCACCTTTCCTGGGGCACCCTGCTCTGCAGCTCCCCCCTCCGCCCCGACCGGGAGGAGCTCAGCCCCACTCCTCCCATCCCAAAGCAGCAACTCCAAAACCATGCAGCGTCCAGCCCGACACCCCGATAATCCCCGACCTGCCCTGCTCGCTGCCCACGGCTGCAGCATCAGCCATAGCCAGGGCAGGACTGAGCGGGGTGGTGTGCTGGGGCGAGCAGGGTCGCACCCACCAGGAGGGTACGTCCCTCTGCCAAGATGCTGCTTCTCCCCTTCCCAAAGGGTTTCCCACATTCAGGAAAGAGCCAAAGTGCTTTGGGCAGCCCAGGGCCTGAGCTGCAGGAGCTGCTGCCAGGCTGGTGCAATACCCACGGGCTGGTTTCTGCAAAATGCACAGAAATCTTCGTCCTTCTGCAAGGCAGGGCTGCTGCTCTCAGACGCGATGGGTCTGGGGATTCACGTCTTGCCTTGTGCAGGGCCTTGGGTTGAGGTTCAGGGCTCTCTGCTTTTGGCCGTTCACCCTTGACAGATTAAGATGGATTCTTGATCTAATCTGGATTTAAAACCAATTTGTCCTCTGCTCAAACTCGGAAGATCTCATCACAACACTGGCTCCCTGCCGTGCCTGCCCTGTGCCAGCAGAGTAACCGAGATCCAGCATCCCAGGGTGGAAAGCAAACAGCAGAGAAGATGTCTCCCCTCTTGGTTAAGCCCGGGAAGGGCACAACTGGGAGCAGAGCGGGAGAGTTGTACCCCTGAGCTGGGGAGATCCTGAGCACGGGGCATCCCAGCAGCGAGCAGAGCTGGGACGCCCTGTGCCACGCTTTCCCTTGAGAAAACGTAAATGGCTCTTCTGTGACCGCCCCCATAAAATTCCTGTCCTGCTCCTCCTGCCCAATGCACCAGAAATCCCAAGCCTGGCGTGCACCTTCCCGTTGGCTCAGCGTCCCCCGAAAGCCATCTGAACGTCTGCCGGCCAAATAAGTCAGGGTGAATCTAACAATTGCTGAGTGGCCACAAGCCTTTCATAGTATTTTTAAAATTCAGCATATCTCTGTTTTTTCCCGTGCACACCAGTGCAGTTAATGATCACTTCCCCGCAGTCTAGACATTGTGATTAAGTTAAACTGCTGCTGTGCTCCGTACATGACACTAATTACTGGTTTTAAACTGTCTCGATGCCGCCCAGCTGCACTGGCTGTGCAGGGCTCCCAGGGAGTCAAGTTTTTTCACCATTCACTAGTAAGCGGATGGGAGCGCTAGGGCTGGGAGCTGTATTGCGGTTTCTCCTCGCCGGTGCCCCGGTATTTGGCTGCGGGGTGCCATGTGCGCGGGGTGCCGCGGCCCGGCTGAACCGGCCAGGAGCATCCCGCTGGCGGAGTCGGCGCGGAGGGTCCCGCGTCGCCACCGCCGTTCGGGCTGCGGATCGCCGGTGGCGAGTAAGCCTTGCCAGCTCTGCAACGGTTTTCTGAGAAACCGCTCTTTCCTTCCAGGATGTGTCGGGGAACGCGGCGTTTTTGGCCTTCACCCCCTTCGGTTTTGTTGTTCTGCAGGGAAACAAGAGAGTTCACTTCATCAAGTGGTGAGTTCCCACCCCGGCACTGCCCGCGGCGCCCTGCTCGCTTGGAGCCGCGCTGGCCAGCTCGCCTCTGCTCGCTCGGTCACGAGATAGGCACGGGGTGCTGCGGGGCAGGGGCCGTGGGTGCCCCGCATCGCCCCGGGGTGTTGGAGGGGTGCTGGGGTGAGCCCCGCAGATGGGGCGCGTGGGCACTCACACCGCACCGGGGTAGGGGCGATGCGCCCGTAAGGGCCAGTGGTAAGCGCCCGCGTCTGAGCCAGGATGGGGTCTGGGCAGAGGACACGGCAGGAGCAACGCTGCGGCGGCTGGAAAACCCCTCCGGCGCCCTGCCCGTGCTCGCGCCAGCGCACCCGTGAGCTCGCACGCCCGCGTCTCAGAAGCAGGGGGGGAGGCAGGTCCTCGTCAGGGTGCCCTGTGGTCACGAGAGCGGCTGAGCAGGGCCTGCGACGTGCCCTCGGGGTGGCACTTCGTGCTCCGTCCTGCCCTCGGAGGAGCCCAGGAGCCTGTTTGCCTGCGTTGCTGCTGGCTCCAAGGACTTTTCTACCCTGGCTCCTAAGCCCGCTGCTGGTCAGTACGCCATGGGGCTCTCCCGTGCGAGTTGCTCTCCCTCTCCGTTTGCTTTGTTGCCCCGGATTTCTTATTTTCTACCTTCATTGATGTTAACCTGCACCGTCCACGTTAGGCTGAGTCCCCCGAAAGCCCCCCCAGCCCCTCTGAACCCGGTTGCGTTGTTCCTCGGTCTTTGCCGCATCTCGGATCGTGGCCGGTGCGTCCCTCGGGGCTGGCGTTGCCGCCTGGCCGGTCCCCATGTGACGACGTCCCGGTGACTCTGGGATGCCCCGCTGACCGTCAGCTCCACCCCAGGGCATCCCCCGTCCCAGCTGCGGGTTCCTGAGCCAGGGCTCCTCTCGCCGCCCCGTGACACCTCCCAGGGACTGAAAACGGGGTCTTGAGGCTGCCCCACTGCCACCCCCGAAGCACCGGCCCGTGACCTGCGGCTCCCAGCGAGCACGTTGGCCGGGGCTGTGCCCGCGAGCCCGCCGGGCTGCCGTGGGCGCCGCGCAGCCTCTCACCTGCCTGTCCTTGTCCTGGCAGGAACGAGGTGACCAAAATGAAATTCGAAGGGAAGACTTTCTATTTATACGTAAGTCAGAAGGAGGTGAGTGCTTTCCCTTCCCGTGGGACTTCCCGAGCCCAGCCGTGGTCGTTGCTTCAGCAGGTTCTCCGTGCGCTTGGCGGGCTGCAGCCTGCAGCAGCGTCGCCCTGCGACTGCGGTGCAGGGACGCGGGCACGGTGACCGAGGCTGCAGCTCCGTGGCAGCGCTGGGGTCAGCCCCTGCTCCCGCTGGCGCCTCGCTCTGGGCGTTAGAGCCCGCAGGCGGTCAGCCCCGGGCTGTGCCGTGGTGAGGGCTCTGCCATCAGCGGCAGCCCGGGACCTCTGGCAGCTTTTCGCCATGCCCGCCCACCACACGGCTGCGTTTGGGATTATCGTGGTTATTCGTTACCACCATCCCGCTCGGCCAGCCCTGGTTAACGAAATCAGCCTGAAAACCTCCGGCTGGACTTGGCTGCTGTGCAAACCATCAGCTTTTTGGTTTTTTTTAAAAAAAAATTTATTTCTGGACGTTGAAAAAGGCAGGTAAGCGGGAGGAGGTGGGTGGCAGGTCACCGGCACACGTGGCTGCCCGTCCCTCGTGCGAGGTGCTGCGCCGGGGTGTCAGACGGTGCGCCAGCATCTCGCTGCATTGTAAGCAGCTCCGGAGGAGGCTCTGCCCGGTGTCAGTGCCGCCCTCCAGCTCCGGCTGCTCCGGCCCCCATCCACACTCCCGGCGTCCTGCCCGGTGGGCACCACTCACTTCTTCTCCTGCTGACTCCTTGTCTTTCTCCTTTAGGAAAAGAAAATTGTTCTTACGTATTTCGCCCCAACGCCAGAAGCCTGCAAGCACCTCTGGAAGTGTGGGATAGAAAACCAGGCTTTCTACAAGTAAGTGCCGGTGCGCGCGGTGGGGTGCTCGGCATCTCCCCGTGGGTCGGCGCTGCCCCGGGGCTCGGGCGCTGGCTGTCACCGGCCACGTGGCACCCCTGTCCCAGTGGCCCCAGCAGTCACCGGCCACCAAAAGCGCCGGTGCCCCCGGGCTGGGGGCTCTGCGGGGTGCTTCCTGCGCCCGCCGCTGTGCCCACCCCTCCGCGGCGAACCTTTGACTGGGAGACTAAAGTTGTTTGGAGATGAATCCTTCAATGCTGAGCAACCGGCGGCGCACGTCCTGTCTGCAAGAGCGGACGTGCTTTAGCATTCTCCCTGTTAACGGCAGCTCGTTTGGAGCCGGCCCGCGCGTGTGGATGCTCGGGCGCTGGGAGCAGCCGGTGTGGGAGCCAGCAGGGGCAGACGCCAGCAAAACCCTGACCCAATATTCAGGGGTGGATTTTCAGAGTGGCTTCGCAGGGTCTGTTTGTGCTGAATCCGGTGCTAAAATCCCACTGAAGTCGAGCCAGCGCCCCAGGGTGCTTTAGAAAAGCCTGCCTTTTAATGGGGAAAGCTCAAAAACTTTGAAAAATAATCTGCGTCTAAGCTCTTTGGGAACAAGTTAATTATTCATGTGAAATATTCAGGAGACCGAGGAGGTGACGTGCAGTCGGAGCTGCAGCCGCGAGCCTGGGCAGCTGGGGCCGGTGGCTCGAGGGACCGTTCCTGCAGCTGCCTGGCTTTGGGGGACTCCGGGCTGGGGGTCTCACCCAGGCGGCGGGAGCTCCTGCCTGGGGAGGATGGGGAAGGTGGTGTCCTTCCCCAGCAGCTCAGGCCTCCCTGGCTCCTGGCCACCAAGGCGGCTTTTCTGCCCCCGGTTTGGTTAATTGGGCTGTCAGACTGAAAGGAAGAGGTCGCGGGCTGGAGTGCCTGCCCAAAACCCAGGGGTTGCCAGGTGGAGCGGTTTGGTTTTAGCATCCCGCTCATGTTGTACTTAAAAATAGCCTGCTTTGTGCTTTGTAATGAGTTTTATTTTAATCAGCAAGATGCGAGATAAAGCGTGTGATGTATTCTCTTTGGGAATACTGCAATCAGCAGCTGCAATCAGCAGGTTTCATTTCTCATTATATTAACATGAAATGAAATTGCAATATTGCTTTACAAATCTTTTTATGATTAATCATGTCAGTAAATTGCCGCCGGATTATGCACCCAGTGGAGTGGACTGTGGCCTCGGCCGGGGTGCTGCTGGGCTCCTCCCGGGGCGAGGGGCCGGCTCCCCTGGGACGAGGAGGGGATGGGACGGTCCCTCCCTGGTTTTAGCCACCGCTGGCCGGGCTGACCCCCGTGAGTGCCAGCCTGCCTGGAACCAGCCGATGCCTGCCCCCCTGCGATGCAGAGGTCGCAGCGAGGGGTTTAGACCCCTGGAGAGCTTCAGCCCCGCGCAGCCCCCACGTGCGGGTGCTCGCTGGTGGCCCGGGATGAGCTGCAGCCCGAGCCCCCCTTCAGCTGCTGGGGCAGCCGTCGGCAGCAGGTCTGTCCAGGTCCCGGGCACCGCTCCTGCTGCCAGCAGGGACGTGCTGCGCTGGCGGGGAGGGCTGTGGGGTGATGCCATGGCAGTCCAGGTGCTCGTGTCCCACCAGCCGGTATCACCCCACCGCTGCCGGCGGATTGTTTCGTTCCCGGTGGCGTTTTGCATCTCCAGGGCTTTGCTCTTGTAATTTGGCCTCGTTGCGTTTGCCGGCAGCGCACAGCTCCCTCCCTCTGAAGCTGGGGTCAGTCTGGCGGGGATGAGGCTGTCCTTGTCACCGGCGCGGTGCACTGGAAATAAAACCGGGCGAAGGCTTTGCCGTGAAGCGGCCGTACGCTGCCCGGGTGCTCAGCGCCTGGCCGGCGACGCGGGGCGCTCACGCAGCTCTCGGTGCTGTTGCAGGTTGGAGAAGTCAAGCCAGGTCCGGACGGTGTCCAGCAGCAACTTGTTCTTCAAGGGAAGCCGGTTCCGCTACAGGCAAGTAGCAGCCACTGGGTGAACTTTCGGATGCTCCTTTGGACGTGCCGTGGGGCTGCAGCGCTCCGAGGACTTGCTAGGGTGCTCCTGTTGCCAGAGGTCCTCCCACTGCAGCGCGGCCGCCTCGCCGAGGCCATCGCCACTTCCTTCTCTGTCTCACAGCTGACGCCCCTCTCTCCAGCCCCAGAACAGGAGACTTTTTTGGAGGGACAGGAGTGGAGGAGGGGAGAGGGTGGCGGGGTTTTGGGGTTTGGCTTTGGAGCACAACGAGAAGTGAAATGAATCACCGCAGTTCCTAAATTCCGGGGGGGTGTCGCTCCTCCCTGGCCCTGGAGCGAGAGCCTGGACCTGGCACCTCGTATCTCTGCAGGAGGAGAGACCCCAGCGCATCCCCAGCTGCAAGGTGCACGATGCTGGCACCCTCCTCACTGGCACGGGAGGGCCTGGACACCCATGGCGTGTCACCCCCGGAGGGGAGGTGACCCCCGCGGTGTCCAGCATCTCATGCCAGGAGAAGCAGCAAAACGTGGTGGCAGGGGTGTCAGCCCAGCCTTTCCCTGCTCTTCCCATCACCCTTATTCCCAGCAAATACTTCTGCTTTCCCCGGAGCCATGGGGAGAGCCCCCCCACCGGCCCATATGTGTGGGGAGGGGGCCAGGCTGGGGTGCAGTGCGCCACGGGGGGAGCTTGCGGCTCGCCAGTGCAGTGCTCGCGTCCTCACGGCTGCTGTTCTTGAACCGCCTGCAGTGGCCGCGTTGCAAAGGAGGTGATGGAGTCCAGTGCCAAGATCAAGAGGGAGCCCCCCGAGATTCACCGGTAAGAGCCCGGCAGCAGCGGCACGGCGCGGTGCTGCCCGCGGGGCCGGGGCCTCCCAGGGGTTCGGTACCCGGCTCCCCAGGGCGGAGGGAGCCGCAGGACCAAAGTGGGAGAGCCGCCGCGTGCCTGGGGCTCTGACACCATCCCGTTCTCATCCCCAGGGCAGGGCTGGTGCCGAGCCGGAGCTGCCCCTCCATCACCCACGGCCCCCGCCTGAGCAGCGTGCCCCGCACCCGGAGGAGAGCCGTGCACATCTCCATCATGGAAGGTAGGGCACAGGGCGGCTCTCGCTGCCGCTGCCGGGGCTCGGGAGCCAGGGCGGCCCTGGCACTGGGGGCGCGCACGTGGGCACGTACACACGCACGTGTGCACACATGCACGCACAAAAAGCCGACGCGCTCATCCAGAGCTGAAAATCAGGGGTTTGTACCCCCTGATGCTGGTGTGGGGACGCCGGGTCCCTGCCACGTCCCCAGGGTCTTACGGCAAGGCTTGACAGCGCCAGACATTGCTCTTGCGGCTCAGGGCAAGTTTGGCATCAGTAGGTGAGCGGAGGCAAAGCGGAGGGCTGGCTGTGGGGGGAGAGAAGTTCCCAGTGCAGAAGCGAAGCGGAGGAGAATTCCTCAGCAATGTTAATTTGGATTAAACTGGAAATTCAGCAAAAGGCTCCAGGCTGCCCTGATAGCTCTGACCCAGGGGAGAGGTGAGTGAGTCCTGCTTTGAAGTTACCCCGGCAGCGCCGTCCCTCGCACGCCGGCGTGCCTCGCTCTGCTCTTCCAAACACCGTCCTGGTTTGAAAGCAAAGCAAGCCTGCCTGGAGAGGTGCTACTGAGAGCCGCGGCGCTGGGGCTGTGCCGCTGGCGGTGGCTGTGGTACCCACCGGTGATGGCAGCGTCCGGCTCCCAGCGACGCCGGGGTGACGAGAGCAGCGCGCGCGGTGGGTGCTGCTGGCGTGGCGCTGGGGCCGTGTGACAGCACACCGAAGCCTGGAGTCTGGGAGGTGGACGAGGGAGCGTGGGGCGAGGGGAGGGCTGCACTCTGCGGTTGTGCCTTGCTCCTGGCATGGGCTATGGGCAGCAACAGGGTGCCGAAATGCAGCCTGCCCGAAGGGACAGGTCCCTCGGAGCAGCAAAGGGATTTCTTACCATCGAGGGAGCCCAGGGCTGACGTCTGTGCTGATTTTGGGGATGGGAGCGTGCCTGGCAGCTGCAACTGCCCTGCAGACAGGGTCACCTCTGCTGCGCTGGTAAATGTGAGCGCTGCCTCCCCCGCGTGCTGTTGCGAAGCGGCAGGAGCATTAAATAGCCTCCCACAATAAATTACCCCGAGCTGGCACAGGCTCCCAGCACCACCCCTGCCCCGGCAGCTCGTGCCCTGCCAGCAGCTGCTTTTCTTCGCTCTCACTTCAGCTCAGTCCCGTAGAAATGCGGGAGCCCAAAATAGCCCTGTCCCCGGCACCAGCCCCACTTGCGTCAGCCGTGCCGGCGGGCGAGCAGCCGTCCCCGCGCCCCCTCGCAGTCCCTGTGGGCGCCCCGCGCCGCGGGCCAGGCCAGCCGCTGCCCGTGCCGCCATGGTGAAGTGCCTGGTAAAGATTAAAACCAAAGTCAGCGTCCACCTGCGGCTCATCAACCACTGCTGCCGGGTGGTGAGGGTCCGGGTGCTGGCCCTGGGGCCGCGGCTGCTGGCCCGGGCTCTGGGGGCTCTGCCGCTCCTCCCGGCTCTCCCCAGCCTCGGTCGCGATGCTCCTGCACCAGGTAACGCTGGGCTGCGGGGCGCTGGGCTCTTCTCAGGCAGGAGGGGCCCCGGGGGCTCCCCACGACTGCAGCCCTGGGGGATGCGGGACGCAGGACGCGTGCCCGGGGGTCGCCTGTGCTGGCTGGACCCTGGGTCGTTATTACCACGCAGCAGCTCCGTTTTCAGGCCAGCCCCAGCTTTCCCCAGATTCTCTAGCTTTTTAACGTCAGTCTCAAGGAGGAAGCACGTGCCAGGGTGGTTTGGGTCGGGGGGACACACACCAGCACTGCTCTCATTGCAGCGATGAGCGGCGGGACCCCCCTGCGTTGGCTGCCCTCCCTGGGGAGCCGGGCCGCTGCCCGCCCGGTGGGTGCCCACCCTGGCCGGGAGGCAGTGGGTGAGGCGAGGGGGTGTTCACATGAGCTCAGTGACCCCCCCCCCAAGCAGACATAGCTGTCGGGGTGAGAACGTGTTTAATCCTCCGCCGCGCTTATCGCCCGAGCTTCCCCTCGCGCACGGTGCCCGCAGCGGCACTCCGTTAAGCTGAGCCCGTCCGGGGGGGATTTGCAGGCGAGAGGTTGCAAAGCCCGGGGAATGCCAGCGGGACGGGGGTCTAGGCTCCTCGCGTCACCCTTTGGCAGCGCGCGGGGCCAGGGCAGCCCACGCCGCCGTGCCGCGGCACGCCATGCCCTCCCCACCCGGGGAAGCGCCCAGCCCCGTGCCCCCGCTGCTGGCTGGCACCGGGGACCCGCGGCTCGGGCCTCGAGGCCAGAGCCCGTCCCTGGGCACGGGGCAGCGCGATGGCAGAGCCCCCGGCCCCCCTTGATGCTGTGACAGCTCCTGCGCTCGGGGGGTCCCGGAGCGTGGGGACCTGGGGACCCTGGGGGGGGGGCGTTGGCGGGCAGGAGGCAGCCCCCTCGCCGTGCTGGGCCGAGGGCCGAGGGCAGGGCTGGGCCCGGCTGGGGGTGTGGGTGTGTGTGTGTGTGTGTCTGTCTGTGTCTGTCTGTCTGTCTGGGGTGTGTGTGTGCGTGCATGTGTGTGTGTCTGTCTGTGTGTCTGTCCCTGTGTGTCTGTCGTGTGTGTGTGTGTGTCTGTCTGGGGTGCATGTGTGTGTGTGTCTGTGTGTCTGTCTCTGTGTGTCTGTCT
>VZTV01112523.1:0-13410 GCA_013400875.1 Anhinga rufa | reverse complement strand
GGCGGCGAGCTGCGGGCCCTGTGCCCGGGCGCCGGCGGCTTGGGGGCGGCGCAGGCGGAACAGGTGAATAAGTTTGTTTTAAGTGTCCTCCGTTTGCTCCTTGTGACAGTTGGACTCCTCTTTGTTTTGCTCCTCCTCCTGATCGTCCTTACCGAGTCCGACCTTGACACTGCCTTTTTCCGTGATATCCGCCAGACCCCCGAGTTCGAGCAGTTCCATTACCAATACTTTTGTCCCCTCAGGCGATGGTTTGCCTGCAAAGTCCGCGCCGTGGTAAGCCTGCTCATTGACACCTGAAGGCAGGAGCCGCCACGTAACTAGCCGGGGGCCTGGGGAGAGACCTGCCGCCGTCCCCCGCGCGCGGGACCCGCCGGGGCGCCTTCGGCACACACACACTAATCCTCCCTTCCCGACCCAGAGCTCGGCGCGGCCGAGGCGGCGGCTTTCCGGGAGGAAGAGGGGGCGCAGCCCCCCGGGCCCCCTCCTCGCCGTGCTCAGCCGCGCTGCTCCCGCCCCTGGAGCCCGCACAACTCCTCACCATTTCGATCCCCACAGCCGCGCGCACGACTTCGGAAGCACCGAGCAAAGAGAGGGATTTATTTTACTGTTGCCACCCATCGTTGTACGAGCATCAGCCGGGAGGCTCGCGATGCTGTACTATGCAGGAGCTTTAGCAATGGTGCTACTGAGTATTAATTTAAACACTCGTGTACTGTCACGTTATTAAATCCGCCACTGTGCACACCACCACCACCACCACCACCTTCCAAGTACCGCTTTGCAGAAATCCCTCCCTGCTAACCGGAGCTTCCTACGCGGCGACGCGCG
Organism: Anhinga rufa; assembly: GCA_013400875.1. Taxonomy (NCBI): domain Eukaryota; kingdom Metazoa; phylum Chordata; class Aves; order Suliformes; family Anhingidae; genus Anhinga; species Anhinga rufa. The sequence continues at coordinate 12,582 of VZTV01112523.1, read as the reverse complement.
GCGTGACGCTATCGGGGACGCCCCGGTGCCCCCATCCCGAGCCGGCTGCCCGCGGCGCCCGGCGAACGGGAGCCCTCGCCCTGCGCTGCAGAGTCGGCCTTTCGTCACCTTTTTCTAAGCCTTGAAGCATCGGTGCTCCCGAGGGCGGGGAGAGCACGGGCAGGCGAGAGCCTGGGCGCAGAGCCGGTAGTGGCCGGGTTGGATTTGTCGGGAAGACCTTTAGCCTCCAAAAGTTGTACCTGTTTTGTACAAAAAAAAAAAAAAAGAGAAAAAAAACCAACAAAGAGACTGTTTCAAGGTCTATTTTAACAACAAAATGCTATTTTGTTATCAAATCTAATCAAGTCTTTTTTTACCTTACGGCTTGGGTGACCGTGGTGCGCTGAACCACGCGGTTCACGTTGAGCAAGTGGTTTGAGAGTAAACGCTTTTGTAGCCTGGAAGCCCAACAGCAGGTAACCCGCCGCTGGCCTCGGAATTGAGAGAGGAGCTATGATTTTGTGACTTTTCCGAAGACAAGAAGGCCAGACCTGCAGGAGCGGAGGTGACGGCGAACAAGCCAATGGACAAGCATTAGATCTATCTGTTCTTAAGCAAAAATCAATAAAACCAACTCATCGTACTTGTGACATAACCACCGGGACCTTCAGTTACCTGGGAGGCAGGCGCCTATTTACACAGGGAGCAATAAAAGCCAGTTCTGTTAAGTTTTGGTTGAGGAGCTGGACATACTTAACAAAACAGGTGAGCAAGTTTTATTTCATCTCAGGGAGAGATTTTACATAAGCTGGGGCCATAACTGCAGTTTTAAAAAGCCTGATTTCCGTGTTTTGTCTCTGAGCATCCCACCACCATCCATCACCCCGCTCCCCGCCGAGGCCGGCTCCTGCCCGGTCCGGACCCGCTCGGCGGCGCCTGGCGACGGAGCGTGACGATGACGTTGGGCGATCCAACACCACGGCAGGTCGGCCAGGCTTGGATCGCTTGTCACTGCAATAAAGAGCGAGGTCCCACTTAACCGCCATCCGCCGGGGGGGCGGGAATGAGGACCTAAGCCGCCGTCGGGCCTCGCTGCCGAGGACGCGGCCGCCCGCGGACAGCACGAGGCTGAGGAGGGTTTCGCGTACGGCCCCCCCGCTCTTGAGCAGGCAGGAGGCGTCACGAGCGCTGCCAGGAGACGGAGGATCGATTTTTTTTTACACGATACCCCGTTTTATGCAACATAGCAAAATTAACTCTTAGCGTAGTGCTCCTACCTCAGCCCGTAGTTAATGGTGTTTCTATGCAGTGCGTGATAGTCCCGAACCTGCCGTTTTTCACCCCGGGTTAAAGATGCAGTGTGCCCTCCTCCTCACTGCTGACGTCCCGCGTGATGTCTGAACAGCACAGCCCCGTCGGCCAGCGAGCGCCCCGTGTGCGCGGCTGCGTCCTCCCGACCGCCGCGCAGCCTCCGAGCACTGGCCTTGGAGACCTTCCACATCGGCTTACTCTAGAGTAGCGATAAATGCCAGCCCTACTTTACCTCGGCAGTTTTCACCCAGCGTTTTACTGCAAAACCACGAGAACTGGTGATTTCTCATTGTCTGTTTTTCCCGTACGTTCCATATTACGTCTGGTGTTTCACTACCTGTTAGTTTTACCTGTCTTTATATTAAAATGTTGTTTCCATAGATTCTTATATCAGAAAAAGAAAAAAAAAAAATCTCCTAATAGCATACTGCATCTTTAAGCAGTAGATGGTAAAAATACCTGAAAATGTGAATTTCTTAGTTTTCATAAAAAGAAAAAAAATCTAGAAATTAACCTTTCATGTGCCAAATACTGTAAGTTACATTTTTTCCTTCAAAATGTACCTTTTTCTACATATTCAATATCTTAGTTAGCATAAAATCATTGGTGCCATGAAAAGTATTTTTAAATTTAAATAAATATTTAAATATCACGAAAACCACTGCTGGGATGCGATTCCTTCAGCGCTTACGGTGTCGGTACCAGTTTTTTACCGGCGTAAAAGCTCCGCTCAGCACCCGTGAGGAATCACGGCCTCTTGGCCGCCCACGCACCGGCGTTACCGCAAACCTCGAGCCGCGCCGCAGCAGTTCAGGGCTCCGCCGGGCAGGGACGAGCCTCACGCCCCTCCGCTTCGCGCTGCGTTACCAACAGGCACCGGGCTGCGGGGAGGGGGCCGCAGCCCGGCATGGCGACGCACCTGGCGAACGACAGACACAAACAGGCCCGTTTCCTCCTGGAATCGGAAACCTCCTGAGCCCGGTTCTGCCGGGCTGTTCAGCAAACCATGCACGCCACCGATACAATCCAGTCTCACCACTCCTCCGAGCAAGGAGCGCGCAGGCCGGAGCGCAGAGCAGTGGCAGCGGTGAGGGAGCACCCCTGGGGCGGGCTCAGCCGTACCGTACGTACGTAGCAGGACGCCCGTCGTGCCGTCAGGGCAGCCACGGGGAGCGCCGAGCCAGCAGCACCAAACCCCTACGGGCGCGTTCGGCCCTACTGAGCCGAACTGCCACCCCTGGGGCGAAAGGAAGGGCCCCGTGTCCTGCACTGGCTGCGGCAGCAGCGTCCCGGCCTGCCCGTGCCGCGGCAGGCTCCTGCAGGGAGTCGAGCGCCGGAGCGCATCCAACGCAAGCTTATACGGGGACAACCCTTGCAGCAAGGCCGGCTGTGACAGGACAAGGGGTAACGGCTTTAAACTAAAGGAGGGCAGGCTTAGACTGGGTATGAGGAAGAAATTGTTTACAGTGAGGGTGGTGAGACCCTGGCCTAGGCTGCCCAGAGAGGTGGTCGATGCCCCATCCCTGGGGACACTCTAGACGGGGCTCTGAGCACCCTGCTCTGGTTGGGGATGTCCCTGCTCACTGCAGGGGTTGGACTGGATGGGCTCTGAAGGTCCCTTCCAGCCCAAACCCTGCCATGATTCTGACTATAAAAGCAACAGCCTCTCGCAGTACCTTATCTTCACCAGCGTGTTCAGTGTCGCTGACACCCGACAGGTTGGTGACAAGCTTTAACGCGAGCGCTGCCGAGCGGTTTCAGCCGGGTGCAAGTGAGCCCCGCTCCGAGGGGCCCGCAGGGTGCAAGTGAGCCCCGCTCCGAGGGGCCCGCCGGAGCAGGGGGGCAGCTCAGGGGCCAGCAGCCATCGGCGCACAGCCCGGCACCGGCACCCCCCTGCAGCACCGTCCCTCAGCGCCGCTCACTGCTCTGCCGGCCCCGTCCCAGCTCCAAGATCAACTCATAACCACAGAGCTCCCCCAGAAACTGTGCCCAGGGCGTCAGCCTCCACAGAGACCTTCCTCCTGCCTCCACGAAGGCGTTAATTAGACATTAGACATCTTACTTAAGGGACAAATTTTGCTGAAGACAGGGATACTGAGCGCTTACCAGCCCCCAGGCTGGTGGAGACCGAGTGCTCCAGCTTCTCTCACGGACGTCCCTAACAAGCGCCCCATACACGCAGCCAGTATCCTGCCGACCCCACGGCTTCGCTTTCTTTCAAAAATGACTTTGGGGAAAAAAAAAATACCTCTTTTGGTATGAACTGAGTGTCATAGCAGGATTGATATTTTCTTTTAATTAAAGAAGAGAATGCCAAAGGAAGGTTAGAAGATTTATTTTAAAGCTTTTAAAATACACTTTTGTCCTGAGAAAATACAGTTAGCTTAGGAACAGCTCAATACGGATTAAACAAATTTAATGCAAAAAGGAGAAAGAAACAAAAGGTATCTGCGCCACTTTTTCTACTCTTTGAACACATGAAGGCGGCCACTGGAGTTGCCGCCCACTAAGATGTTCTTAGTGGGATGAACCACGTTAATGGAGCACACGGAGCCAAGGCAGTCAAGGTTATAAAACGAGTGCAACAATTTTCCAGTGTCTCGGAAGACTTGTATTTGCCTTGGTTGTGCCAGACTGCCCACCACGAAGCAGTCTTCCTGCTTAGGGTCCCATATTGCTCTGAACCTGGTTAACCAGCGTCCCGTGTTATTGTTGTGACTTCAGAGAAACAAACAGGGAGAGAAAGAGAGAGATAAACATTCCTCTTCATGAATCCAGTATTTTTAAGCATCATCACTGATGGCCTACTTGCTCAAACCCATCTTCCTCACCTCCTAAACCATCGGCACTTTCACGCACCGGCCAGATCGCGCTGCTCAGATCCACGCAGCGGATCGCTATCCTGGGATGGGCGGATGGGACAACGAAATGTAACAGAGCGGGAAGATAAAGCAGAGGGTGCTTTGGCCTAAGTGATTATTAGCCAAAGTAGTTGCATATTTTAGTAAAAACAGGACAAAAAAAAATAAATGCATTGAGCCTCTCGATTAACTGCAAGCTAAGACTTTTCAAGCCAGTCGCTCATCTAGCTCCAGCTCTTTAGCAAACCATCCCCGACAATGATTAGCCCTTACGGAGCACAAAGGTGTTTTACAAGTCTTGAGACTCTACCCGAAAATTTTACCATTAAGAAGTAACCTTTGATATTTAAAAAACACACAAAGAAAAAGCATTCTGAGACAAAGCACGCTGCAAAAGCCACACAGTGGTGCGTTCCAGGTACACAGGAAGACATTAAAGCTTCCCTGCCGACTCCCCAACTCAAAGCAGGCTATGCCCCGGCCGTGCTTTATGAACAAAAGCCGCTGTGAAGACTAGGGCAAATTCTCAGGCTAGGAGGGTCCTAGGGCTGCTCTCGCTTCCGCAGCCACCACAGAGCCCGAGGCCAGCCGGGAACACCCCAGTAGCCTCTGCGCACCCATCGCTTACGCCACAAGTGCACGTGAGCGGGACGGCCACAGCGTGCTGTCCTCAGCCCCAGCGCGCTCAGCTTACCTGATGGTACTGACAACTGCGACTGTCGATGACAAAGAGGTGGTGCCGTAGACCCTGTCACACAAAACAGCGTGTTAGTACAATGTACACGTGTTAAAAAAGGCAGCCCTTTCCTCATAAAGCACCTGTGTGCACAGGCCAGGCCACGCAGGAGTCTGGAATAGAGCAACGAACAGCACGCGGACATCCAGCTCAAATATAAGCACCAAGATTCCAACTGCAATTACTACGTTTGCTTTTCTAATTGGATTTGCTGTTGGCTAGAGCTGAAGGTCATCCTTTCTGAAAGCTTTGTAAGAGAACAAGAATGGCTTGCTAGGACAAACGAAAGGCTCCTCTAGCCCAGCGTCCTGTCCGTTTAGTCACTGCACAAACAGGCTGCCCAGGGAAGAACGCAAGAGAAGGGAAATGCACGCACGAGTGAAACCCCACCACTAACAGCTTCCAGTGCCAGGACTTCCTCAGGCAGGCGTGAGCTCAACTGACAGAGAAACCGTCAGCAGATCTCCCGTTCTGGGCTCTCCTTCACCCCCAATAAACCTTCAGGATCCCAGACCCCGAGGGCAAAAAGTTTCACAAGCTGCTGAGTTAAAAGCTGCTTTCTTTTTTCTTTGGAGGAGGCAGTGAATAAATGATCCCATATCTGTTTTCTCCATTCTGTCGAGCACAACTATTCTGGTTACTCATATCCATTTCGTACTACAACACTTGCTGTTAGTGCCAAGGATTTACAATTTCCATAACGAAGCCTACTACAGAGAACAAATCTTCAATTATCTACAGTAAATACCTCACAGGAAAGAAAGCATTACAGCAATGCAGAACTCGCACAAAAGAACTCTTTCCTGTGTATGTGGAAGGGGAAAAAAGAAAATAAAAAATTTCCAGACAAAACATATAACGCTGTAACAACTGCACCATATTCGAATTCTTTCCAGAACATATGTAGTTACCCCATCTTTTAAAAACACAAGCAACCTGTGGAGTAGAGCCCTGATTTTCAACCTGGCCTTAACTGGGCCCCCCATTTTGTACCTGCTATTCTTTGATACAATTTAGGACTTCTAAACATGTACACAGCAAATATGCAGATGCAATCCAGTATTTATATGAATAAATTACCTAAATCTATTTAAACCTAAATCTATGAGCTACCAAGATGATCGGGGACTGGAGCATCTCCCTGGTGAGGAAAGGCTGAGAGACCTGGGCTTGTTCAGCCTGGAGAAGAGAAGGCTGAGGGGGATCTCCTCAGTGCTGATCAGGATCTGAAGGGCGGGTGTCAGGAGGGTGGGACTGGGCTCTTCTCAGCGGTGCCCGACGACAGGCCAAGGGGCAACGGGCACAAGCTGGAACACGGGAAGTTCCACTGAAATCTGAGGCAAAACCCCTTTGCTGTGCGGGTGCCAGAGCAGCGGCCCAGGCTGCCCAGAGAGGCTGTGGAGTCTCCTTCCCTGGAGCCATTCCCACCCCGCCTGGACGCGGTCCTGTGCCCCTGCTCTGGGGGTGCTGCTCACGCAGGGGCTGGACGGGGGCAGCTCCGGAGGGCCCTGCCAGCCCCCGCCGTGCTGTGAAATTATGGTCACAAAACTACAAAGTAGAAAGAAAAACTAGACCTTTAATACAACACAGAGCCGATAGTATCATACTTTTAAGTACCGGCAGTTAAAAATAAATTCAATTTCTAAGCATTTTGTATTTGTATTCACGAGCTAGGTTTCAGGTGGTTTGTTTTGTTGGTTTTTAAAGACTAACAGCACCTGTATACTTTACTCCTAACTATTAAATATTCTTCAGGAAACCCCAAAAAATTATGCAACTCTACAAACGCCAATGTACAAACCAAGTAAATCTAATTTTAAAAGGTGATAATGACAGAAAGCTCTCAACGACATATAATGCAGATAGGAAATAATAATAATAATAACAACAACAACCACCACCACCACCAGCTGTCATTTTCCAGAAAGGTTATTCCTTCCCACATGGTCTTACCTCAGCTTATCATCAGCACACACCGTCACTACTCTGTTCCCAGTTACAGGTGAGAAATACGCAGAAGCAACGCTTTTTGTGTGTCCTGTAAGAGAGCTCACAGGCTTGTTCCCCTTAGCCTTCAGGTACCGAACATCATAAATACAAACATCCCTGCAACACATATCACACAGAACGCTTTACAAGGTCACGGTTAAACCATTATTCTCCATTCACCAAAAAACACTCAAGAGACACCGCAGGTTTTATGTGAGCTGCGTTTAGAACTCTACTTCAGCAGTGCATATTCACTCAAATAGCCAGTGGCTCCCAAGGATTTTGAGAGCACCAAAACCAGCCCAAACTATCAGCTCAGTAAAAGCCCTCTACACTGTCATCTGTCAAAAAACTGTCACTCAAAGACCATTTTGTACCCTCTACCAAAAGGTGAGGGAAAGTCAAGCATGTATCACATTTTAAATCGTGCTAAGAACTAAAAACTTGTTTTCTAAAAAGACAGAAGAAAGCTTTGAGTATGCACTGAGGCTGACAAACGGTCTGTCTGCCTCATCACCAGCTGCTCCTGCCCTCCCAGCGTGCCATTTATAGCTGGCTTCAGACACCAATGCAGAGGGGACGCTGAAAACACAACTGCAGTTCATTTTGAGCTACATACACTGAGCCAGCAGCGACGAAATACTGTTTTTTCACTGGGTGAACATGGACTGTCCTCGTTCTTCTGAAGCCAATGTCTGCAGAAAGCTCTGAAGACGTTCCTGGCGTACGTCTGTCCACAACAGCAATGTCACCTTCCCAGTATCCGACTACTGCAGTGGAGGCATTATCTTCCAAAAAGTCAAAGGAAGATAGGTTTCCTTCACTTCTGCATATCTGAGCACAGAGAAGGTCAAATGTCACTGAAACAATTCAACGAAATACAGAGTTATTCATAATACCCGAAACACTCTGTGGGCTGTAGGTTTCATGCTTTCCCTTTTTAATATACTAAAAATACTACTGAAGACTCCCTAATTTGATATCTCCAGCCTTAGTTATCCGTGGCAGTAACCTTTCTGTAAAAGTGCTATGCGTTCCACAGAGGAGATAATTAACCATCCAAAACAAGCTGGAACAACATACCCTGAATTCTCTGTTAGAGCTCTACAAGACACCGTCACCTCTCTGTTCCAGTAACCAAACGGTGTTATCCCCCAGTGCATACCGAGTGAGGATTAACGATACCGCTCCTTTCTCCAATGCTGCAGAAACCTTTAATCGGGTGCACAAATGTGAATTTGGCTTCCTATAATTTGGGAGATCAGAGTCAGGATGTCAAGCCATCTTATCCCGTGGAAGTTTCCTCTCAAAGCAGCAATTAGCCACAGGTATAATAATGCTGCAGGAAAGCCTCCACGTTTCAGCTCCCTCTAGGTGTGCAGACTCTCCCCATTAGCAGCGGTATTCTTTCCAATACTCCTAGAGCTATCGCACGGCTGTGTAAGTTGGCATAAGGTAAACGGAGCAAGAGAAAGGCACTTCTCTTCCCCCGACCTCCAAAGACACATTCTTGCAAGCATTTGTCTCAAAGAAAGAGCCCCCCTGGACCTTCCTGGCCTCTTGACCAGATATTGCAGATACTTCCCAAGCAGCGCGAACCCCACCGAAGTTACAGTGCCTATAAGGGTTGGGGGAAAAAAAAGCTTTAAACTGCTGTAGCTTGTTGTACTCTCCAGTGTTGGAGAGCTGATCAATGCAGATGTAGCTGTCAAAAAATAAGCAAACAAAGCAAGCATCGTGAAGCTCCTCAGTTAAGCTGCCTGGCTCACCGTGGAGACAGTCACAGCATTTTGCTCACTTGAAGCCTGAGAAAAGCAAAGTCAGCTCATGTGTTATGTTGTTTTACAATGCTTATTTGGGTGGGGTTTTTTGGCAAGATTTAGTTCTTTAAATTGCTCTCGTTTGTCATCATTAAAAGGTAATGCTTTTGGAAAGAGGCACATATTGCTTAAGTATGGAGATATGAAATTAAATTCAGTAATTGCAACTGTCTCCGCAGGAAGGAAATTAGGAGTACCCAAGCTGTTACTATGCTTTATTGAGTAAGAAGCATCTCCATATTTTTATGATGTTAATTAAAGGCTACTTCATGTGTCCTTGTGGAAATGGAATCTGGAACTTTCTTGTTAACAAAACAGCCAACAAATAACAACTCAGGTACAACGAGACCAAAACTTCTCAGCCGCACATACCGAGAGATTTCCAAGGAGTCTGCAGCACAACCCGGGGAGCACTCACCTCATCAAAGACAGCTCTAGTAACATCACCGCATCGCAGCGTGTCACTGCTTAGAGACAGCAAGTGAGCAGGATTAAATGGAGAAAAATGCATGCAGCTGACCAGATAATTGTGCGGAATAAAGACGTGTGCTCCTTCTTCAGACTTACAATTCTGAAAAACAATCGAGATTCATGGACACAGATGCTAATCGCTGTAGTTATTTCAAATGTTCTCAGTCTGCCCTGGGTAACTGTATGGAGGCGGCAGCAGGGAGCTCCATGTGTGGAGTCATCAGCAGAGGTTAACAGGCAGCACGACTGCTTCAGGACACAGCGTGCCCAGGCTAACACCTGACTGGAACAAAGGGAGCTTCACCTCTGCATGGAAGAGAGAACTGCCCTCGCATGGACCACTCCACACAGCGCTGCCGGCTACGGCCTCCCTCCCGCTACCGTTTTCACCACTATACAAGTAATTTAGCTCAAAAGAGCACTCAGAATTTACTCTCAGTTTCAGAATTCTGTTTCCTAATTAGGAAAAGCTGCAATTCCCTGCTGTAATTCAGGTGCACTTCTGTCACTGCAGTCATCAATACTGCACCCGGACATCGACACCTGCCTCGTTTTCACTGACAGAATTGGTTTCTCGGTTACCACAGCTGAACACCTTGCTGAGGACCAAGCGTATGCGTATGCCATTTACATCAAAACACGTACACAGTAGGTTACTTAGAACTCAAGCTAAATTATAGTGACCTGAACTGAATGTAACACGTAATCCCAGATATCTTCTCTTCTAATTTTGGCATCATTCAAGCTCTGCTATTTTAAAAGAAAATTAATAGATCATTTCGGAACAAGTACTGGTCCATTCCACAAAGATTACTCTGCTCCCAGACTAGGTCGAGTCCAACTCACTTCAGGAAAATAAAAAAAGGGACAGCAAAAAAGAGCAGCTTCAACAATTCTAGGCTTCCACTGAAATGTCTTTGCAAGGCCACAAAGAGAGCCTGCAGCACTCGGAGACCTCAGCCTCCCGTCACCAGTCAACAAGTAGTAACGGCAGCTGCACAGTCAGAGCTTTCCAAATTTTATGGAGCATTTTAAACTTCTTTATAATTGAATAAGAGTCTTGGAGCTGAATTTAGTTGATCAGTTTCCTGAAGCTGTCAAAGCAGAAATGACTCCAGAGAGACTTGAGAGGTTAATGGCATTGCATCTGCATGTGTGTGAACTTCAAGCAGCTGCTTTGGGTGACGTGGGACCAAAGCGGAGGGTGCGGGGGGAGGCTACAAAGGTCTAAGTCAAGGGCGTGAATAAGGATTATTCCTGCAGGAGTAATTAAGGCAATTCAGAAATGATGGTGAGACTATCTGCAAAGCCCTCAAAAGTTTTCAGAGCACCAAATGCTAAGCTATTTTTCAGAGACAATGTGCCAGCATATATACTGGCGTAGCCATTTCATCTCTGCTGTCTGGGAAACAGTGACTCACTGCAGCTACCCAAAATTTGTACAAACTCAAAAAACAAGTACTTGAGCATTCCCCTCACTCTCCAAAACCTAGCTGTGGTATTGCTACAAGGGTACTCTAATTAGATCCTGAATTTCTCAACTGTGAATTGCAATTTTAACCCTCACTGATAATATTATTTCAGCTAGCGACACCTTTTCTTCTGCTCTGCCCCCCCAGACTACCAGTGCAGCCTTTCCCCCCATTAAGCCTGGGCTTGCCAAGCACCAGACAGAGCAGTCCTGCTGCTAGGCAAGGAATGACAGCTGTTCACGTACCATTTCAGAAAGTAATAGCACCTGAAGAATTTTGTAGGGAACACACCTAGCTGGTGCTTATTAGGCTGGCTTTGAGAACACCTGTTGGATCAAACTCCTCAGATCATCTATGCAGGGGTGGGCTTCATTTCTAGATCCCAGTCAGGCTCAGACACAAGCTGTGCAGTGAGATGTTCAGTCCTGGCTGGGCAGGTAAACTCTGGCCGCGCACAGAGATGCAGCTCCGGTGTCTGGCCTATCTTACCGTAAGAAACTGGATTGTCTCCAGAGAACAGACATCTCCAGTTTGAGAGAGGGGCTTGAGGATCACCACTGTGGCTGGAGCTGCCAAAATTCTGCTCATGTCCCATTTTGAATTCCCATATTTTTAGGCCTGTAATTAGTTTATTTTAATTTAACAGCTCCTTTGAATGTAGAACTGAGGGATTTTTTATGAACCTGTTTTTCAAACATAAGTTAACTTCAAAAGAATGTCATAACGTGTCTGTGATCCCGTGGAGAACCCGTGCTGGAGCAGGCTCCTGGCAGGAGCTGTGGCCCCGCGGAGAGAGGAGCCCGCACTGGAGCAGGTGTGCTGGCAGGACTCGCGACCCCGTGGGAAGGGCTCACATTGGAGAAGTTTGTGGAGGACGGTCTCCTGTGGGAAGGACCCACGCTGGAGATGTTCGTGGAGGACTGTCTCCCATGGGAAGGGCCCCACGCTGGAGCAGGGGAAGGGTGTGAGGAGTCCTCCCCCTAAGAAGGAGCGGCAGAGACAGCGTGTGATGAACTGACCGCAACCCCCATTCCCCGTCCCCCTGCGCCGCTCGGGGGGAGGAGGTCAAGACATCGGGAGTGAGGTTGAGCCCGGGAAGAAGGGAGTGGTGGGGGGAAGGTGTTTTAAGATTTAGGTTTTATTTCTCATTATCCTACTCTGATTTGACTGGCAATAAATTAAATTAATTTCCTCAAGTTGAGTCTGTTCTGCCCTTGATGGTAACTGCTGAATGATCTCTCCCTGTCTTTATCACAACCCACGAGCCTTTCATTGGTTTTTTTATCCCTGTCCAGTTGAGGAGGGGAGCAATAGAGCAGCTTTGGTGGGCACCCGGCGTCCAGCCAAGGTCAACCCACCACACCAGGTTAATCTTAACGAAGTTAATAGGGACAATCTCTTTAGCAAGGCCTGTTGTGACAGGACAAGGGCTAACGGTTTTAAACTAAAAGAGGGCAGGCTTAGACTGGGTATAAGGAAGACATTGTTTACAGTGAGGGTGGTGAGACCCTGGCCCAGGCTGCCCAGAGAGGTGGTCGATGCCCCATCCCTGGAGACACTCAAGGCCAGGTTGGACGGGGCTCTGAGCACCCTGCTCTAGTTGGGGATGTCCCTGCTCACTGCAGGGGGTTGGACTGGATGGGCTCTGAAGGTCCCTTCCAACCTTAGCCATTCTATAATTAAACAAGATGACAGGAAGAATTTGTGGTTCAGAAGATGATAGGAAGAATTTGTGGTTCAGAAGTCCATTGACAGTTATGAACCACAGAAAAAACACATTTTGCCTTTTGAAGATCTAAAAAGTGAAATTGCTTTAAATGTGTTAATGCTTTTCAGGCAGTTCGGTAGAGCAGTGTGAACTCAGATCCGATAGTCAACTAAATGAACTGCATTGCAATTATAAAACAAATGTTTGTCAAGATTTTGGGGTTGCCCTGTGCAGG
>VZTV01112520.1:255-11237 GCA_013400875.1 Anhinga rufa | reverse complement strand
CCAGCCAAAACCAGCACAGTGCCACAGTCAAGCAGTATGAAACTACAGTGGTACTTAGGCATTTGTGATTTACTTGATTAAGGTGATGTTGAAAGGAATTCCCTGGCCTTCTAGGCATCTGGTAGGTGACGCCCCCCAGCCAACACCCTTGGATGTAGCACTATGGTAGCTACAGGCAACTAATAGCAGATCCCCCACATGGGCAGGAATTGTCAGACAGGGAGGGCATAGCTCATCAGTTTTTGACAAGACCCCCACTTCCTGAGTACATATGTGGCAATGGCTTCTGTGCCTGAAGGTCAGATGTGGAGGAACCATTGCCTGGGCAGTGGATGGGGCACCTCTGCTGGCCAGACAGAGAGGGGCCACCTCTGGCAGCTCCCACTGGAAAGGGACTTTAACCCCTCTCAACAAATTGATAAACTGCCGAACAATATTTTGTTACAGCTTTTGAATGACCATCAGCAGGTGGCCCCCATGAGCCACATAGTGCCTCCTTGCACCCTGGTGTTAACCCCTTCTGCCCATCCTTCTTCTCTCACAAAATCACTGACGCAGAACTGGTAGGTGGGTGTCCACTGCTGGATGGCGATCTGCCTCCTAGCTCTGTTTTCCAGCAGACACTTGCCTACCCAATGTCTTAGCCCTGATTATGAGTTGTCATGAATGACCAGCACCTGCTCACCTGTGTTGTGGTCACCAGGGCCCAAATCTTGATGGTGGATTTGTGGCTCACCCCTTCAGTCTGTCCTGAGGGTAGCCACCATGTTAACATGGTGGAAATCTTCTAAACTTCCATGCAATACCCCATTAGAAAGGTCAAACTCTCTTTTCCCTCTGGCCTTAATTATTTATACAGCCATGGCACTGGGACCTATCAATTTTTTAGGTATGGACCTTCTCCAAACCCATGCTCCTCCTAGAGGGGGACCATGCTGGGGGGCCATTGGCCGCCTCCATACCAGGGGGGCAATGGATCCCAGTCTCTCTAAATGCTTTGGTGCAACTACTTCAGCCTGCACCCCCTCTTCCACTCACTTCATTAGAGCATACAAAACAGTACCGCAATAAGTCCCATGGCCACCAAGGCAGTAACTGCCCTCCTTAAGGGCCTTCAGACAAGAGGGATCACTGTCACCATTGACTCCTCTTTTACTTCACCCTTTTGGTCCATTCAGAAACCAAATGGTGACTGGCAGCTGATGGTGGATAACCGTGCTCTCAACAAGGCATCAACATTCCCTTCATGCAGCAGTCCCATCTGCCCTGAACATGAATTTTGCCACTGAGTGGGCTGCCCAACCTTGGATGGGGGCCCTTGATGTTAAAGGCATGTCTTTTATGATTCCCCTGTAGCCCAGGGACTCTGAGCAGTTTGCGTTCACCTGGAAATGCATTCAATATACATTTACCTTCCCCAGGGATTTATTCATAGCTCTACAATTGCACATACTATGTTAGCTAAGGAACTAGCTCCTGTAACCTTTCTGCTAGGGGTGTGCATATATTGATATATTGACGAGATCCTTTACCAGTGGTCCAGACTGCAATTCTATGCAAATCACCATGGACAACATGACCATGCATTTCCAGTCTCTTGGTATTGACTTTTCTGAGGTTAAGTGGCAATAGCCTGCTCAAGAACTTACATTTCTGGGAATCTGCTGGATTGGCGGCAGGAAGTCAGTATCTACTGAAACATTATCTGAACTCAAAGCTCTATCCTCCCCATAGTAGGTAAAGGGTCTCAGGACCCTGTTAGGAATGCTCAGGTTCTGGCATCACCACGTCCCTGCGTTTTTGTTAGTAGCCAGTCCCTTGTACAATCTCCTAAAGAAGCAGTTGGCCTGGCACTGGGATGAATGCATGAGAAGGCCCCGCAAATACTTCTTAACTCAGTGGAATAATTTCAAGCCCTGAGTCCTGTCTTCTCTGGCCTTCCTTTTAGTGTCCATGTTGACATTTCTGACCATGAATTTCTCCTTTGGTCTATGACAGTGCCAAACTAGTGACCCCGTAGACCTACCCATTACATTTGGGAGTAAAGGGTGGCAAGGGGCACAAGAGTGTTACATGGCATGGGAGAAAATGGTTGTTGCTACTCATGCAGCACTATTGGCTACAGCCAACGTTATCCAAGATGACCCAGTGAAACTTAGACTCCCTATCTCAATTTTGCAAAGAATTAGCAACTCCAGCCCCATTCCCCAGGGCATAGCAAACTACAGCAGCACACATAAGCTTATAATGTATATTGCCTGTCACACTTGGACTGAGGACAAGCCCTCCTACCTAGCCACCTCATGGAGGTTCACATTCCCTGGAAGGAGGATGAACCCAGCCTCTTCAGTATCCCAGCTTCACCCATCATGAATACCCCTTCTGTCACAGGCTTCAGCCCAAATCCCACCATGTGGCATGGAGTTCACTGATAGAAGCACATGCCATGTAGCTTCCACCTGGAAGTGGGTAGCTGCCTGTATCAATGGATGGGGTTGTAGATTGTATTGTAAAGCATTTTGTCAGTCATGGTTAAGCCATTTCCTGACCTGGGTTGGTGACCACTGGATATAAACAGAACACCAACCTTACCTAGCTTATTATGTAGCTAACGAACCACCAAATAATACCCCAGCCTAAAACTCCACATCAAGTGATGATTTGAGAGAATCAAGGGGTGGAAGTGACACCCTTGACACCTTGCCTTTGAGCAACATCAGCGCATAGGCAGAATGCTGTCCGCATCATCCCAGTTGACGTGTAGAGCACGCTACTGCCATGTAAGGTATGATTCTCCCAAATCACGCTACCATTGGTGGAGCCAAAGGGTGGCAACTCTTACCTGCATTCAAATGGCATTTGTGCAATTGGCTATTGCTGTCAGATGACCAGACATTCAGTGTCCCTGGCAGTCGACCAGAGCATCACTTCCCATCCTGTATTTCCTATCAGTGAGAAGGTGGGTTGCTGTGTGGGTGTGATGTCGCTCATCTTTCTTACTGGTTGGGTAAAGTTTGATTTATAATGTGTTTTTAGACTCCATTATGGTTTGGATCGCATACTGCCATAAAATTATTTACATCTGTTGGCTTTAACCTACAGAAATTAACCCTAAAATCTTGCCCAGTGTGACCTGGATAAATAGGATAAGGGAATCTCAGTATTTGCAGTGTTCTGTGTTCCTTTCCTACTTAGCTTGGACAGTATCTAGAGAGCTGCAAATATCAAGATCATTTTACCACATTATCTAATGTATACAGCAATTTTCCGTAGGCAACCAGAAAAGTAAAAAGGTATCTGATAAAAAGTAAAGTATAATATACCTCATAGAGACTCCAAGAATTAAATGGATGCAGAGCTTGAGGCATCATGCTATGATGCCATGAGCTAAGGATCAGCTAGTCTTCCTGGTACACTTATTTGGTGAACAGACTTACAGTGTAGAGCACAAATATTCACATGGGAATATTTGAAGTTATTTATCCAGTTTTGTTATTTAAATACAGTGTCCTGTTTTTTTTTAAGTCCTGAGGCCCTAATTACTCTCCAGAGTGCCCAGGGTCTTCATCTGGGCTTTGCTAGGGCCTGTTGGAGGCACCTGCTGCCCTCCAGAGGTCCCCCCATCCTAAAAAACCTAAAAGTCTTAAAAAACCAACTTTTAAGTACAAATTAACTTCTGTAGATATTCTGGAGGATCGTATAGGCTGCATTTATTTGTGCTTTTCAGTCCCCGGCACCTGCATCTAGATCTTCTTCATCTTCCTCCAAAATAGGTGAGAGACCAAAAATATAATAACGAGGATCATTCCAGTTCTTATTTTCCAGGTCATCATCTGAAACTTCTTTGGCACAATTAGAGGAGATGAATCCTCTTGTGCCATCTGCCAGCTCTTCCACATACCAACCGTCTTTATCCGCCTGTCCACAGGCATAAACATATTGTCCAGCAGTTAGAGGAAGATCTAGTTCAGGCTGCTCACTGGGACCATCTAAAGAATCATAGCTGTATTCAGCTATGAATATTCAAAGCTTTCCCGGTTGCTGTTCCAGAGCCTGTAGGATGACGACCTGTTTGTCTACTACCTGTTCTTCTGCCTCACTTGTGGTGTCCTCCTCTGAAAGAAGGCAGGACCCAGGACTGTCCTCTGCCCAAGCTGACTCTGAGGGGCTCTGAAACTGATTCTCCGGTTCAATCACGTGGGCTTGAAACAGCTGCATGGCTTCTCCATGGTCCCTTTTAACTTCTGCCTGAGCACTTTCTGCCATCTCTCCAATGGCTTTCCATTTATGCTCTGCATCTTCCAGCTGGATTTGAAGACAGCTGATGGCTTGGATGACAGAAGTTCGCTCCTTTGCCACTCATGTTAGTTGCCACTTCAGGTCAGCATTTTCAGCTTGAACCTTTTCTGCCCAGTACATCTACCCATAAAGATAAGAATTTTCTTCAGCCAGTCTGGTGTTTTCATCTGTCATCTCCATAAGCTGCACCTGTAACTCTTCACACCTTTGGCTGAGGAGTTATGTTATGCTCACATAATATGAGCCCTCTTTTTCTGCAGCCAGTTGGGCCTTCATTCTGCTGGTCCTGTGCCAGCAAAGCTCTGGCAGGCTCCCTCCTTTCTCCAGCCCTCTGCTGAGGAAATTATTTCATGCACAGTTCCTCAGTGGACCTTTGGATGGGCAGTGGCACTGAGGTGTTCATCAGATGCTTGATGGTCTCCTGCAGATGCTTGCATCTGTCTTTCAGCTGCTCCGTGAGGGCAGCTAGCTGAGAATTTTTCTGCTGGAGCCTCTCTGTCTCCTTGCACACTTCTGGAGAGCTTCTCTTTCTCAGGGGGTGGTTCTCCAACTCAAGGGCATGGTGTTGTCTCTCCAGGTCTTCCGGGGCATGCTGCAGGCAGGTGTTCTGCTCCAGAAGCCAGCTGCATGCACTCCCAGGAAGCACCAAATCTTCCCCCACAGGCTCTGGCACCTGGAGCAGAGCATCCACCATAGCCTGGCATGTTGTCTGCTGCGCTGCGCTGTGGCTTTTG
Organism: Anhinga rufa; assembly: GCA_013400875.1. Classification (NCBI taxonomy): domain Eukaryota; kingdom Metazoa; phylum Chordata; class Aves; order Suliformes; family Anhingidae; genus Anhinga; species Anhinga rufa. The sequence goes on along the minus strand of VZTV01112520.1, from coordinate 6,204 downwards.
GGGGGTGTCTCCTGAAGCGCCAACCAGAAAGACCGACACTTGATCTGGTGGCTGGCCACTGCCAGGCCTGGGTCCCATTTCCCTCAGAGAGAAGCAAAACACAAAGAAAAAAAAACAAGTGATGCAACCGCTCACCACCCGCTGACCGACACCACCAGTGCCCGAGCTGTGATCACTGCTTCCCTTGGCCAACTCCCCCCAGTTTATATACTGAGCATGACATCATATGATATGGATCCAAACTTTGGCCAGTTTGGATCAGCTCTCTTGGCTGTGCCCCCTCCCATCCCGGCTTCCTGTGAATCCGGGAGAGCATGGGAACCTGGAAAAGTCCTTGACTTGTGTAAGTACTACCTAGCAACAACTAAAACGTCAGTGTGTTATCAATATTATTCTCATACTAAATCCAAAACACAGCATTGTATCAGCTACAGTGAAGAAAATTAACTCTATCCCAGCCAAAACCATGACACCTTATAGGGTATGTCCTGGCACCCCCACACACACTGGAGGGGTGGGGCAGTATGACCTTATATGGTGGATTGACCTTGGCTAGCTTACTGACCTTAGGAAATCTTCAATCAATAGCTTAGGGTAACAAACTCCAGAATTTAGCAAGAGAATTAGTTTTAAATAGGATTCAGCTCAGTGTGCTAATTTTGTTTTACTGAAGGCAGTAGTCTTTTGAATTGATTATACTTTGAAATTGCACTTACAGAGCAAGTCTGTAAAAGGTCACAAAAAACTGCTCTTGCCATCAGTTTTCAATAGTTCGCAGAGTTGCAGATAAGTTTTGGCCTCTGGAAACTTTATAAAGAATATATCATCTCTAAGTGTGTATCTTGGATGAACTTAAAGACAACTTACAGAACATTTATCTTTGTTTTTGGATGCAGTTTGAATTTGAGCTAGCCATTTCTGAAGTAAAAATTGTGGTTTGTTTTGCTTTATCCGCAAAGTTGCACTCATCCAGACAATATAACCCTTTGGGATACTCTACAAAAGGCAAGACAGCACCAGGAGAACCTTCCAAGCTATCTCAGACAGTTGTGGTGGAGTAGCCTTATCACAGCACATTACCAAAGCTAATAAAACTTTTCTGTAAGTAACACGAATTAGCCAAGTCTGCATGCCATACTTTGCAGTCATACTAGCTTGTGCTAACGTATTCAGGACTATCATGAATATCTTTGCACAGCACTGCATTTCTTTGTGTAGCTATACCGAAATGTGTGTCTCTACCAATGACAGTAATATGGACATCTTCTGCATTCAGTTGTTTTCTTGCCAGGACACTTTGCAGAGCCATTAAAGAACATAGTGTACTTTAAGGTTATATATTGCTGGCAAAGAAACCTGAGATCACAAACCCTGTTTCTAACACATCTTATTTGTCTGCAAATGTCAGCCTACACCAAGTCCCATTTGGGAGAGATTAATGGCCATGGGAGTCTGCAGTAACACTGGCTTATGAAACACACTTCATCAGGCTGTACCATAGCTCAGCTCCTGCTTGTACGGATTATGTTGGTCAGGACTAATATCTTAATAGCAGGCTGATGACATATGTACCAACATGAAATATAGTTACACAGAGATTTTCCAGAGACCACTCTCTAAAGACATCACTCATGTCTGATGCTGCTGGACCTGAATCTGGTAAAGAATATATCTGTGAGGGCAGGGTGTCTTACTTATTCTGTACATAATTCATTCACCATGGTCTCAAAACTGATACAAATTCCAGAGTATTCTTAAATATCTCATCTGTTAGGAGACCAAGAAAGAGATGCATCCATAGCACTCTGCCAACTCATTCCCAGTCTCTGCTGGTTAGTGCACTGCATCACTTTGCTATGAAGATTGATTTACAAAGAAGCAATTTCTATTAAGGGAGGACAGATCCCACAAATTCAGATTCTGAGATGAGTTCAGGTAAGGGTCTTTTGTCAGTCTATCTGTGGTGCTTAGAGGATCTTCAGTGAGCTCACTCTGCTCCTGGATCACTCTTCTTGACTACAGCTTGCCTAGTATGAAGCTGATGCCATTTCCCTTGCAGTGGTCAAGGTTCACTGATGGCTGTAGGATTTGTTATGCCCACAGCTGCTATCAAATGAAAGTACGGCACCATCACGACCTTCTGCAGAGAGGCGTAGCTGTGTCCTAACATCACCTGGTACAGCTCAGCTGGGCAGCTGCTCTGCCTTCCAGCACTGTTTCCTGAGATGGACTTTTTGGGCTACAAGAACCTGATTTCAGTGGACTTATTCTATATTTACATAGAGTTTGTCATGTATCTGGTTCTGTGTACCTGTCTGCTCATGGAAGAGATTTTTCTCTGAGAATAATACAATTATTCTCCAGCTTGCTGTTAGCAAAGTACATACAATGATGCTCACAAAACTGATACTTATCCTTTCTGACAGCTTTCAGTACTATTTTCTTCTTTTATTTACACCAATTGTTTCCAGCAAGAAGAAATATAATTCAAGTAATTGGGTGAAGCATACCATATAACCACATAAGAAAAGTTTTGAGCATAGTAAGAGTAGGAAGGCTGAGTTTTAAGTTTTGAAATGCAATGCTAATATTTGCTACGAATTAGCTATTTCTTTGGGCAGAAAAAAAAATTATGTCAGTCAGGACTTTTGTACACTGTTGTAAGATATGGTAGCAGTTAAATATTTGGTAACCAAAAGGTAGGATGGCAGAAAAGAAATAAATAGCATGTCAAAGTTGGTAGAAAAGCAGAGGAATTACTCTGATGAAAGCTGTGGTCCTCAGTTTGTTGTACTTGGACCAATAGTTCAAATCTACACCGCGCAAGAAATGACTGAAATCTTCTCTTAACACCTAATTGGTGCTCATTAGTCTATATGAAATGAATTTGGGATTTCAGTCCCTTTTTAAGTGGATAGGAGCTTTAGCCTATGAAGCTAGGGCCCACCAGGTACATCTGAACCAGTCTCACCCTTCCACAGCTTCTCGAACTGCTGGATATCCAATGCTTGTTGTAGGGCCACTGTCAGCAGCAGGATGGATTATAAGTGAAGGCTACCCACCCACAAGGAGGCAGATATCCCATTGCCATGCCGGGGAGGGTTGTGAGGGAAAACATGTGTTTCCATGGCACAGGATTACCTTTAACACTCAAGCTGCAGATGCAGCCTCACTGACTTTCTTCTGTCTGGGCCATCCCAGATTTGCCAACCAAATTCATAGACAAATGTGCATAGACAAATTTCCCAGCATGTGAAACTGTCTCTGCAAATTCATAAATTGTATTTTGAGGACCAGAAGACTGTGTTTCAAACTGGCAGGTGTGAGCACTCCTCCCAGACCACAGGCAACCTACAGTCAAGTTCAGAGTGCAGGATCCCATGCTGGAGCTCCCCAAGCCATGCATGGTCCCTGGGAGTGCTGCTTTCCATTCACTGCAAGAATGAAAGTAACAAAGCATAACAGGTGAGTTAGCTCTCCTTTGCAGAACCTACATACAATCTCCTGTATTCAACAAGCACAGGAAGCGCTGGGCAGCTCAGCAGTTATAGCTGTAGCTGGGCCATGACACCTTAGGGGAGACAAGACAGACCCAGATGATAAATTTTTAATTAGAGTCTTAAATTCATTATCATTTATCTTCTCTGAAGCATCTCCTACATTGACTAGAGACATGGATGAAAGGGACAAAACAGAAGCCAAATAACACCGAAGAACTGAAAAAAGAATATAATGGCATTTTTGTGTTGAATAATTTCATTATTGTTCCATATTTGGTGATTCTTATTTTTTATATATATAATTAAACACAAGCAATTAAGAAGTAGAGGTTAAAACACATGAAAAGCCTGTTCCTGCTGTAGCCATATTCTAGCAAGTTTGACAGCTGACTTTGTTTCAATCTTGTATTATTTACACTTACAAATAAAATACATTTCTTTGGCTAAACTCAAGTAAGTATCAAAACTATATTTAAGGTTTTCTGTATTGTCAGACTGTACCTTGAACCAACTAGGGCCTCATAATATAATAGGCCCTATTCTTCCACTATAAATTCTGTGATCCTTTAGGATGGCAAGAAAATTGAATAAGTTGCTGGGTCCAAGATATAATACATTTTGTGCCTAAGGTACCACAGGTCTAAATGGAATTAATAAAATTTTAGACTAAAATGATAAATGATATAATATCCCCAGAATAGTTTAGTGCTTCTTTTTAGTTTTTCATTTCTGTGTAATTCTTGACCCTATGCAGTCAGATTTGTCGAAATGAGCAATATTTTAGAAATCTGGATGAAAATCTGAAAAGAAGGTAAGATGCAGTCAAAACTGTAATCACATTAAGAAGCCATATGTTAGAAGCTATATTTCTGAAGCAACTGAGATTAATTATCAGTAAACCTTATGCCATGTTCATCATTGCACAAAATTTAAATAACCTCAGCAACTTGTTTCCAGCAAAACAACTTTAGAATTAAGTTAACTAAGTTAAGTCTATGTTTACTGAAAGCTACCTCCATGCTGATGTTGGTAACAGTGCTAGAGAAGATGAAGTGTGTAGTCCCAGGCATGTGCAGAAATGGCTAGAGATCACTGCATATAGGCAACTATACAGTAGTGGCTTTGGGGAGTTACAAGAGGGATATAGCTGTGCTGCAGTTCTAGTTTTTGGCTTCTGAAGTCAGTCCACTTAAATTCTCCTTTAGATACTTCAACTCCTCTGAAGTTCCTGGTTTCACACAGTTGTTACAGATTGAAACTAGGCCAAAATATTTTTTGTTTCCACTTCTACACAGAACACAGAGAATTTTATTAATGAGGATCACCACAGTGAGACTGACAATTTTTATCCACTTGATCTGGCCCAAGGAGCCTCTTCCTGCTAAAGAGAATATTCTGATAAGTGTAGCAAAGTAGGTAATTTCAGTGAGAAGTGCTGCTAACCTGCCCTAAAAATGTGTAGGTTTTGGCTTCTAATGCCAGGCTTTAGATATTAAATGATGATGGTCTTGGGTTTCTGGAAAGACGAATACAGTAAAAAGTCAGTAGTAAAACAGTGTAAGGATCTTGTCCTAAAATTCAGTACCTGGATAGGATTTTGTAATACTCAACTGGCAGAATCACAATACTTTTTTCATTATTATGAAAAATGAAAAATTCATTATTAGTCATACATTAGATGATGTAGTATTAAAGGCTGGAAAAGAAAATGCTAATTCTCTTATGCATGAGGCTACAGGAAAAATCCAACTCATTGAACTGGATAATATTTCTCAACCTTCTTGAAATACAATATTAAAATACCTCTAACAGCAATTGAAATGTAATTATCTTTAATTAAAAGTTGTTCTATTGATCTGTGATGTTGCATGTTAAGTTTATCAACATGCTCATTAGGTAGGATTTGTTGTTGAGGTTTTTTGTTGTTAGTGTTTTTTTTGTCTCCCCGGTACACTTAAATTAAGGACTGTAGTTATAAGGCAGGGCTGCTGCAGTGAGACTATAACTTTCCCTGTAAATCCCATCTTTCACTCTCTTCTTGACAGGTGAACAAACCCAATGCTTGGAGCACAGGATTATGTATTAATCAAGTTCACAGATGAACTAACTGGGAAATGCTATAAAGCAAATGTATGTATGGAAAACTATGGAGCTTAGACTGATTTATCATAAATTTCTAAAAATGTATTGATGTGGGAAGAGTGGAGCTGGCTAGAAATAGCAAAGCATGCAGAAATGCATACTTTCCTGTAAAAGGGGATCCTGGAAGGCAGCTCCTCAAAACTACCCCTGACAGGACCGAGTGATGTAAATATCATATGCTGCAAAAAAATGAAAAATGAATGGTTTTGAAGAAGCATAACATCAAAACAGAAGAAAAAGGTTTATCTCTCTATATAGTCCTTGATTTGACTATCTTTGAAGGCAGAACCATGGAGGCAGGCTGACA
>VZTV01112519.1:0-11359 GCA_013400875.1 Anhinga rufa | reverse complement strand
ACCCCTACCATTCTGCAATATTAAATGGAAGTGAATTGAAAACTTACTGCTAAGATCATTATTCATGCAGAATACACACAGGTGGGCATTTAATTTGATGCTTATTATTATAGAGACCTTATCCAAAAATCATCATCAAGCAAGAGCCTGAAAGATAGCCTGAAGAGTCAGAAAAACCCTTGACTCATAGCAACACATTCAAGTCCTCCAGATTTCAAATGAGACACAGGCAATAGCCTGGTGTGGTACCAGGCAGAGGGGAGAAGCATAGCAGTTTGAGGTCTTGAGATCAATCACCATCAGCTGGTGAAGTACTTGCTTTTGCCCCTCCTCCCCATATACAGTGCTTTAGGAATCCAACACACATATCTCAGATACCCTCTTTTACCAGACTGTTTTTCATTAACAGTAATTCTCTTTTGTGGTTACCAGTGCATTACCTGGGCACAGCTGTACAAATGTTGCTGTCTTTTGTGGATTTCATGCTTTCTACCCATTTGCACCCCTGTTTTAGCATTATTTTATTTTTTTTAAAGTAAGCTGACCTACTTAATCACTTCATTCTGCAGCTCCACTGAGTACCACTTATTAGTGTCTGCTAATGTCAAAACATCCTGGAATTTTTTATTTTTTCTGGCACTTTCCCTGCACTTGTAAAGCAAAATAAAATCATCAAATGAGAACAGTGTTGGTAACCAGCTATTCTTAGCATTTTTACATGCAAGTCTGTAAACTATTACAGCACTCATTTTTAGTACGAGCTCTCCAATAACCCTGAAGTATTTGAATGTTAGCATCAGTGCAATCAAATTATTTAATTGTCAGTAAAAATGCATAAAATTAAAGCACTATCAGATTACACTTTGTTTTCATACACTTTAACTTATGCCAAGCAATATTTTGACTTTCATTTGAGTATGGCAAAGAACTCCACAATATTAATTAATTAAGCCTTAAAAAAATCTTTCTCCACAACAGGAAAATATTACTATCTCCATTAAACAGATAGGTAAGCTGGAGTCAAACTGTGTTTAATGACTTGCCTCACTCAATAACAAATCCAGGAATAGAGCCAAGAAGTTCACTTTCCCAATTCCTTCTGCTTTATCACTGAAAAACATTCTCTGACTCTGGGTATGAACTGTCTCAACTCATGTTGTTGGTTAGGCACATAAGCAAAATTCACTACATTTCCCTTTTGGTCATATATAAGGAAAGACTCTGTCAAGGCATGTTCTAATTAATATAGGAAGATAGTCAATATAATATGTTGACATCAAAGCTCACTTTTGCTGATAGTGTATACCATGTCATTAAACGGAGAGAATTAATTATAACAGTTTATCAATGCCAAGTTCTGAACTAGAGGCTCCTAAAGCAACAAATGCATCATTGCACCTTGTTTGATCTAATTTTCCTTTGCTGACAAAGTCAAATATGAATGTGCCAACGTTTATGAACTATAAAGATTTTCCAAATCCATGCATTATTGTCTGACTGTATTTTGCTAAAGTAAAAATCAATACAAGTGCAGCACATTAAATTAGACTAGCTATAAGTGATACAGCATGTGTGTAATATCAGTGGTAGCCTTCTGAATAAATTAGTGTCTTGCAGCAGAATTAATTAAATTGCTATCAGAGATAACTCTGTTGCTTAATATTCTACAGAAAGGAAAACCCTTCAATGAATTGAAGGGCCCCTCAGGAATAGGAATGTCATTGGAAAATAATAGCTGCTAAAGTATGTCTGTGCAAACTTCGTAAGATTTCAAAAGACTATCACTGAATTGGTGGGACACTTCTATTACTTCTTATTGCCCAGGTTAGTCCATGGGTTGGGAGGGACATTCAGAGGCATGCCTCTGAAATTAGAGGGACTGGGCAAGGATATACATTAGACTACTTGACACAGATGGAACAAAAATACACCAGTGTATGGATGTACAGCCCATTCGGCAAGTGCTACAAAAATTGACAATGACATTATAAATCCTGTCACAGCTGTAGCCATAGTGTCTCCCTGGACCTTGTTCGTGGGTTAAAATAAGCTAAGCACTGAACATAATCTTTCACACCACTGAGAACAAGTTTGAAGTCCTCTAAGTCCTTCATTCCCTTATTTATTGGAGCAAAGAAGTGGAGGAATATGGCTGGAAAAAAGCTTCAGTTCAGTTCTCCTCAACTTTGTTTTTACTTCTCTTACAGGCAGAAGCACTGCAGCAGCTTCAAAGCAGTATTTGCTAATGCCACACCTCACCCTCTCCCTTTTTGCCTGTGTTACAGCACAGCACTTCTGCAGGGGACAAAATGCATAAGTGACTACTGCTGTACACATAGACATGCTCAGTACCTTCACACTTTATTAGTCTCCCTTTAAGGTTCCATTTCATACCTGACAATTTGCTTCGTTATCCCAGGGTCCTGACCAGTATGTATCAAGTACCTTTACCTGATGGAGAGAGTGGGGCCAGGGCAAGTGTGTTTGCAGAGCCTGAGAGCTCCACCTCAAGATTAGGCAAAAGAGGAAGGAAAAGGGACCAGGGAAAAGGAAAGGCTATCTTTGATTTTATGTATCCTCAACTGTACATCATTACACAGGGCAGCAATGTGTACTAGTCAGTAAGAACTCTTCCTAAATATAAAGTTTCCATAGACTTGGAATTCCAGTTCCTTTATACCCACCATCCAGGACCTGGTATACAACTGACATTCAACAATTACAGGGTATAACATCAAAACATAATTCACAGGGATGAGCCAAAATCCAACTAATTAATTTTATTTTTTACCTTAACATTTAAATATTGAATAATTCTGTAAGGGAACCTGGATGCTGAGGAAATATTGAGATAGCTGCCTGCGCTACAAGACTCTGACTAAGCTTGAAGCTAGCTGGATCCAGGGTTTTGGCTGTGCCCTCTCTCTTGTCTTTTTCAAATATGGCAAATCTGAGAAATTATGTTCGCATGTATTCCTTCACATGCATTTATCTGAGTAAAGCTTCAAACTGGTGAGTTTGCCCAGTGCACTGAGAGGTTAACAGTATCTGTGTGAATCTAGATTATTACTTTATTTGTCAAGCATGGATAATTATGTTAGATGATGCCAAACAACCTTATTGCAATTCAAAACCTTAATATGATCTATTATTTTTTTATTACAGAACATTTGGATGTAAATGTGGGAGAAACAGGTAAGCCTCCAAATCTGCCCATTATTCAGCTTCCAAAAAATTACAGTTCTGATTTTCCCTACATAAAATAAATACATTGAGTAGGACAAGGGGTGGGGCGGGGGGGGAAATATGCTAAATCCTAAATAACAGGAAAAGAAAATGAAAAGCTCAAAGAGCAGCAAAGCTGGTTCCTCCAATCCCAATTAAAAATATGATGAGAATTATTTTTAAAAATATAACTAAATTCCTCTATCCTATCCCCCACCTTCAACCACCACAAATCTCTGCTCCAGCATCTTAGGGGATTCCTCCTGCCTCTTGACATGGGTGCTTGTCCCTGCCACACTGAATTATGCAGCGTACAGAAAGGGTTACAGGGTAACCCTCCACCATCAGCCCACTGCTGGGTTCAATAATATTGTCAACACACTTGACTAAAATTTTCTGAAACATTGCCACCCTGTGGCAATTGAAAGCATAACATGTATCATTTTCTACAGCTGTCAAATGTACTTTTAACTTTTATGGCATGTGATATTAGTAAGAGAAAGATTTCTGACAAAGAAATCATTCGAATTAAGATAGAGTTCAAAAACAAACATACAAACAAAAAAACTCAAACCACCACACCAAAACCACAGTGATCTTCATACACTGCACTAACATCCCTGAGAGCAGTTACCGTGGAATTTTAAAATGAAGCGTTTCACAAATGCGTGCAATATTACACAAATATAACAGTATCAGAACTTATGAATTGCCTTTTTTTTAAGCAACTCAATAAGCTGAAAGATGAAACGACCATTTTGTGCTGTTGATTGAGGGCAAGCAAGACAGATTTTAAGATATTATTCATGTGACTTTTCTCATAACGTATTTAAAGTTAAGGCAGGCAAGCAGAGTTTACCAACATCTCATTGTGGGCAGCTGTAGGACATCAGACTATTCATTTGTCTTTTACATTTTTAGTTATTTATCATAGGTTCACCAGTTTTCAGTAAGCTATGATGGAAGGGTTCAGCTGGACCAGGCTCTCACATGGGGCAGGCACCCTCTTTACCCCTGAGGTTGTGACTCTTCCTGTACTAGCCAAGGGCCAGCCTCATTGTCAAAGGAAGTTTATCCACATGTCTATTCTCAACAGGAGACATGCTAAGGGGAGAGAATATTTTTTAAATTTTACTGAAATACCGATGAAGATTTTAGTGAACATATTAAATTTCATAGAAAGATTTTAGCAACTCCTCTGACCAGTGCCTTTATTATAGGAAAAAAAAAAAACTCAAGCAAAACAAAACACAGTTAACATTTAGTAGGCTGTGAAGCTCCCAGTTAGTGAAGCACTCATGAGTTTTGGAACTGAAATCACAATCAATATCAACAACTTCTTTTAAACAATCAGAAGGAAAGAAGGATTTTTTTTTCTGTTTTGGATTTTTTTTTCCCCTAATTCCTTTTAAGTTCAGATAGTAGTACTGACTTAGAGTGGCTCCTGAATTAAATCTAAGGTCATGGTCAGGCTCAGTTAGAGAGGACCACTAATTAACTATTTCTCATCACAATAGTGTGCTCTATAAGCACAAACAAACAAAAAAAAAAGTCAGCTATTCAGCTTTTTTCAGAAGCCAGAAAAATATACACCACCACCCTCCCCCGTTTTTGGTAATATGCAAAATGGATTACTTTTCTTCTCGGGCTACTTGTATAACAAAATTGAGCCTCCTATCTCCATGAACACCTCCAAGGGTAAAAAGATCATTTCCCACAGCAAACACAGTACAACCTTACATGTGTGAAGAATATAAATGTATTCCATCTTGAGGAAAACCCCAGATTATTCATACATTTATCTAAGATTGCAAATGCACCATTTATTCAGAGAAATGTTTTGCTGATTTCCCAGGAGTAAGAAAAAGTATTTTAGCCTCAGAGGTACTGGAGAAATCATGTTCCTCTTCTCCACAGAGTTGTAAAGTTCAACCCCACGTGTGGCAAGCAAGCAGTGGATTTCGTGCTGCTTGACATGACAGGTACCAAAGTACACAGTAAAAGCTGTAGCAGTATGACAATAATTTAGTTAATATTCAGAAGATGGAAATAGAAGAACTAAAGCCACTATAGAGCATTTGAAAATACCTTGCTATTACAAAGGCAAGAAAGAGATACTTGCAGATTACTTATTTGCTTTCGTGTTACATATTTAGTCAAAGTACATAGAACTGATCACACATTTTATCCAAAAAAAGGAAGGGCATTAGTCTAAACATAAATTACCCATCAAGATGTTTTCCTTTTTTTTTTTTTTTACATTGGAAGTTAAAAACTCTGTATACAGAGAAATTTTCTCTGGAAAACAGTTGACATTTTTAACCAAGTCTAGTATTTAACCTGCTTAAATCTAAACTCATAAGAAAAAAAATCAAGTCTCACATTCAGAGACAAATGTGTGTTAGAGCATGTAGTAGGACTAGGCCATTGAGTCTGTTAATTAACAAATCCTCATTATTTTTAGAAAAAGTAATAAGTGTGAAAGGAAATTAATTCAGTATCATTCTTAGCTACTTGTGATATTTCAAATGTCATTTCTGGTCCTCATCCTGCAAGATACATCATCCAGTATAAGTATCGTAAAAACCCAAACAATGTCCACAGTACTTCCTGGGTTGAGGCACTAGGTCACATGGAAGGTACAAAACATTTATAAATCTAGGTAACCCCTAGGCTATGGATTTCTTTCTTAATAGCAGAGTTAACCCAATGGTCAATATGCATTCCTCTAAAATAAACATAAAATAGCACATCACTAACCTGAGTCAGACTCACTGTGATATGCCCACGCAATGGAGTGAGACCATCTTGCCTTGTAGCATAGACAAGCTCTGTAGGACCCTAGAAAAGCAGTTGTACTTATGGATGGGTGCTTTCCACCTTCTCAGAGCAGAGGGAGATGGCAAGAGAGGGCTTGTCTCTGCTCCCATCAGAGACAACCCATCAGCATAACTGGGCCACTCAAAGGGGCATTGCTTCCTGCTGCTGGCCCAATCTCAGGAAAGCAAAAGAGAAGAAAGGCTAAGTCTCTGAATGGCAGTTCAACCAAAATGCCATTGGGCTACATGCAGGGTGGAGCAGGTGAAGCATCAGCTTCTGCTGATCCACCCCCTCTTCAGCTGGGGGCCTGAAAAATTTGACTGCTATTATTAAAGGTGGTAGGGAGCTGATTAATTACCTGGGGGGGCAGGGGCAAAATAGAAATGGTGTCCTATCGAGCTGTGTAGCCAAAGACTACCCACAGAGAAGGAGCATTAAGTCAGTGTACACAGCTTTAACTTCAGTGATTCCAAATTTCATCCTGCATCATCACTCAGTCTTAATATTATCATAATGTAATCCTTTATATGGGATAGAGAAAAAACCCCATGGCTATGGAAAGGGACCTCATGAGATTTCAGGCGGTGAGGATGATGAGATCCTCTCTCATCACTTCCCAGCAAACAGCAATGCTTTTCCATGCTTCAAAAAAATAGGTGCAGTTGAACATTAAGCTTTTTAGGGGAAACCCACAAAAAGTGAAACAATCTGGTGCCTGTAAATGGCAGTAAACATGGGAAGCCTGAGGAAGGTTTCGTTTGCAAATCTAACAGTGGAAGCTTATGGTGCATCATGGTTAACATAGGGGCTGCTGCCACCACCCAGGCCAGCAGCTGCCTCTAGAAACAGCTCCTCTTCCAGCTCTTCTTCCCCTGCCACTGTTTTTTGGGCCATCTGTAGCCCCTTCCACTTCACTGCAACTCTAGATACCTTGTGCAATGTGTTTTGAGGATGGGGCTTTCTCAGGGCACATGGGAGCCTTCAGTGCAGTGAGGACCAGATGGCTCAACGTAGCCAGCTGCCTACCTGTTGGCTGGGACCGACCCTAAAGGACAGAAGCATAGACAGTTCCCACAGCCGCCCATTGCTCCCTTACACTTACACCACAAAGCACAACTTGTCTTAACACCCACTCAGACCCTCCTCCATGGAGGACCAGCACCCAGAAAACCCACAACATCCAGCAAGAAAAGAGTCTTGTTGGGAACTGGTGTCACAATGCAGTTGCAATCAAGGTAATAAATACAAGTGATGTGCAGGAGGGCTGTGTTATCCAAGTGTTCAATTAAATCGTTGCTTAGGATTTATCAGTCACCTTCAAGGAAGCCATCTGCAAGTGTGCTGATAATAATTCTGCAGCTTGGCCAGCAGAAAATTTGTATCAATGAAAAGGATCCTGAGCAGGTGCTCCTGAGAAGTGAGTCATGCACTGGCAGGTACCCGCATCTTCCTTCCTTTTTTTTTTTTTTTCTTAACTTCTTTTGGATGAGACATCAAGCAAATTCCTAACCACTCACATGGTTAATAAGGTTCTCATAACTCTTCTTATAAGATTAAGAGTGCTAAATGCACCATCATAGCCAAATTCTAGTGTGAACAATTATGATCCAACTCTTCAAAAGCTCTTTCCTGTATCAGTTGGATGAGACAATTCTTTACTTCCCCTCCTGTAATGGATTAGCTGCCATTAGCAACTGCTGTGACCTTCTCCATTACTTTTAATTGTAATTAGCTGACTGTGGAAGTGGAAGGGAGGCTTTAAAGGGGCATGATGCAAAATGTGCCTTAAAAGGAGAGATTTGGATCTTTATACTGAACCCAGTCTTATGCACTTGTTTTGAGTGAGGTGATTATTACATCTGTTCAGCACCCCAGCACTGCTTCTTGGGAGTAATACAGCTTTCTACCCCCCAGACAAATAGGCTGATGAGAAACAGATATGAGGAGAGTAAATCAGCAATTCCTCTTTTTCGGTAATGTCACACACACCTCAGAGACAAGACTTCTGAAAAACAGAGAGCTGAAAGAAGGGCTTACATGGAGAGGAGCAGTCCAGAGAGGCTGTTGTGATCCTGTGGAAATTTCTGATGTGTGGCACAAAATCATAAATAGTGGGACAGCCAACCTACACAGTCCAAGAGAAAAGGTCTTTATTCGCTATCCATACTAGCTGCTTCCTGTTTGGAACCTTAAAGCTCAGGTAAGGAAGTTATAATAAATACCTTCAAGTGCCATTTTCTGTACGTGAAAAACAACCAATTCCTTAACTATAAATATGGATGTTATATCCTCCGCTATTACTGAATATTTCTTCAGCTCACATGGGACAAGAGAGGTCCATATTTTGGAGCCCAATTACCCATGCTGGAGCTAGTGCCGGGAGTGCAGGATGGGGAACCCGCACACGGTGGCCGTAAGGGGCTGTCCCCGTGGTGCCCAGTCAGGTCTGGTTCTGCCCCAGAGCGGGTCTGGGCCCCAGCGAGGCAGGCGCTCCTCTGATGGCAACGGGATGCTTCTCCGCAAAAACACGTGGCACAAAAGCACGAGGTGAGTATAAGGTTGTCAGAAGTGCAGGCAAAGCATTAAATACTTTTGNACAAATTTGTAGTAAATTCATGCAGTTATTTTCCTGATAAAAATCTAAAATGATTGAAAATATTTTACTATTTCAATTTTCTTTTCATTTGACATCTTAAATTTATGTTTTCTTTGGAAGCAAGCCTAAACCTAAAGCAACAAGCAATCCAAGAAAGATTACTACCAACTAGAAACCTTTTGATCCCTCTCCTTCTGCCTTTGGGGATTTCTCTTACAGAACTGACAATTTTATTTGCTTATTGCTCTAGGTCTCACAAGCAGCTAGTTACAGAAATAAAAAAAAAAAAAGGGAACTTGGCTGTCTTGAATCTCCTTCAGACATAGACTTTTAGAAAATACAGCTCCTACTGCCAGACAGGACACTCCGTGGCACTCCTGACCACACAACTACTTTCCCGACAGCCTTGACATTTAACCTCATATTCTCAAAAATGGGGAAAAAGAAAGCCTTCTTTTAAAACATATACCACAGCCTTCCTATCTGATGTGCTACAAAAGAACATTTTTGTTCTTGGAACAAAAATCCAAAGTCTTCTAACACTTCAGAGCGTAACATCACTTATTTATTGGTATCCAATATTTATTTCATACAAAGACTGTAATAGCTGACCTCCACATTATTCTGAAATTAGCACTTTTCTGTTCTCAGTATTTCATTTCCCAAACTAGTGAGTGCTGCTGTTGTTAGAAAATCCAACTGGTACAATGTCACCCTTCTGAAAACATATCACAGACCTGGTTCACTTTATGAATCTGTCCTCGTGTATCTGCAGGATGACAGCCAAAGACTGTTCTGGGGCAGGTTTATTAGTCTGAGCACCATACTTCACAAAAAGTGGCTAGGCTGCATTCAGAGCCACATTGGGAATCCACACTGGCTGGGATCTCTGCTAGCTTGGATATCTGTACACCAGCCTCCAGCTCACCAGGTAGATATGCCCGGGGTTAGTGAGTCTTCCCTCAGGTAGTAAGGCTGTGGTGCTGCAGATGTTCATCCGCAGGAATGAAGTTGTGGGTCCCTATTGACATCTATCTGCAACAAATAAGCCAGAACAGGGAACTTTAATTACATGGCACGAACACTCTCATTTAACACATAACAGTCTATTTGCTGACAAAACTGCATTTCTGCAAAGCGCTTCTGTGCGTAAGACGAACGCAATTTAATCTCACTTCATTTGCTCTAACTTTGGATTTCAGAGAAGTCCTTTATTAAAACAGAAGACATTGCAGACAAAACTCCATTACATGAAGAATTCCTGGTGGGGAAATTCTCCAAATATAATGGATTTCTCTGAAGCATTTTGAAACATCAGGGAAATCCTGGAAAGGTTTTCTAATTCTGTTTTGATTCCACTGGCTCCTATAAACAATGCATTTCCTCTATACTTGACACTTGTCACTAAAGAATCCCCATTCTTCCTGAGTATGCATTACAATTAATCCTCTTTTAAGCAAATCACCACAGGCCAGATGTCCTCAGCAAAGCTTAAAAACACTAAAATGCATCCTACCCCTCCTTTCCCTTTTATGATCTGCATGCATTCTGACAAGGCTGGGGATTTATGGCCAACAGAGGTTTACATATCACAGTTCACAGGATGTAGCAGAAGTTAAACTCTAAAGCAAAGGCTGAAGCTACAGCATGGCCCCATTTGCTTCTCTTTGGCCTACGGTGGTGTAACTAGGCTTTGCATCTTTTTAGTGAATGTGAGCACACCACAGCCTTCCAAGGAAGAAAAGAGAGGGAAATGAACAGAGTTAAGAAATTTCAGGAGCACAATTCTAAAAAAACCCTCCAGTCTAACAGGAACATATGAATGTACACCCACAAATGATACAACCCACATCAATCTGACATTTTTGTTCTGAAATTAGGCAGGAAACATTTCAAGTCCCACAGAGAATTTCAAGACACAAATTTAATGACTGTGAAACAAACCAGAGTGCATAGAAAAAGGAAGATTAAATAATTCTGTGGACCTCAAATATTTCAGAAGGAGGTTTTTCAGTTCATTCTTATTTTGCCCCACACGCTTACATTCCAGAATGAATACATGAGGTACATGTTCTTCACAACACATCGCAATGGGTAGTTTAAGCAACAGTAATTTCAGTTAGCATAACCTACAACCTCTATGTTCTATGAGCAATGATGTGCTCAAAAAAACTTTCAAGCTTCTGAAGGTGGAGAAATCTAGTATTACATTTGGATTAAAATATAGTGTTGGAAGTCTGATTCAACTTTTCTTGCACAGCAGACCCTCCTTTCCCATCCCCATCTTCATCTGAAAGAACAGAAAAAAATAAGTCTACGCACTCCTAATTAATACTTCTCAAATCCATAATATGTACCCCCCAAAATTCATCCATTTCCTTAAAAAATATTTTTTTCACAGCTGGAGGAAGCACAGCAAATCTTTTAAAAGGCCTACAGGAGAAGAATTACTCCTGGTCAGTTTTCTAAGTGTAAAAATAAGGTTTTGGAGGTCAGTTCTTGATTACATCGTGAGCTGCATGTAAACTTTATGTGCCAGAAATCACCTGCAGTACCTGACTGGAATAGCTTACCTGTCCTATGGTCATATGATCCGCAGTACCTCCCCATGCACATTATCTTATTAAGAAGATAATTATTTTACATAGCAGCTTTGGAATAATTTATAATTCACAATACAGCACTAGGAGAGATAATAAAGCCTAACAATAACAATAA
>VZTV01112518.1:0-12541 GCA_013400875.1 Anhinga rufa | reverse complement strand
ACCAGTCTTTTGCTGTTCATATTTATTGTAGATTTTTTCCTCATTTTTAGGTTTATTTACCCAGAGCTAATGAATAACACTGTGAACATATGCTATAAACCACCATTAAGATGAAATTTGGAGAAAAGAAAATTACTTTGGTGTGAGGGCTGAGAGGATATATAACTAGTAAATGCCTGGTACAGATATTTGAAGGCTTCTTAGGAGAGGTCTTCTGAGATTTCTCAGTCAAATAAAATGAAGCAGTCTGTAGGAATTATCTCTTTTCAAAGTTATACTCATTTTTCTAACAGTTTGATGCAGATGCTGTTCAGGCAAAAGAGTCTACTATGGACTTTTTCCACATTTAAGTCTTCGTATCTCATTTTTACTGATTACCACAGCTGTTAAAAGCAGCAAGGTAAGCAGTACCAGCAGATGATACTTGTATACCAATTTTAGTGTGGTTTTTGACCATCTTTCCATAAACTCTTGTAAGCAAATATACACATGTGAAAGAAACATTTGGGAGGAATTTAGTACAACACCAGCACAAAACTTACTGGAAACATGTTTGCAGAGGAGCTGTGAACGACTCATTGTCAGAATGAAAGACATCAAGGAGGCTTTTCCAAAGCATATCTGTCTAATATTATTCAATTTTTCATTAGTGACCTGGATGCTGTCCTGTAGAGGATGCTTATTAAACTGGATGGTAAAAAGGCTAGGAAGAGCTGCATACATATTGGAGGACAGGATTAGAACCCAGAATAAGTCCAAAAAGGATTTTTTTATTTTATTAAAGTGACACTATCCAATGAGATAAGTGAAAGATTCTTTACTATGCTGCAGGGTGTTAGGTTACACTAGCTCCTAAGCAAATACTGAATAATGGCAAATACAAGGGGGATCTGAAGTCCATTTCAGCAAACATCTGTTGACTTCCAGCAGACCTTGAGAACCTGGTGGCCATAAAGAAAAAAGGACATGCAAGAAACAGACAGGGAAAGCTAATCGGCTTGAGACAGTCAGTGAAAGTGTTCAAATCCAGGACCAGGCAATTGAAAGAATACAAAAGACCATTGAGACACAGGGACTCAGCATGCCAAGAAACAGCTGGAGCTGCAGAGCCATGCACATTAACTTCGGGTTCAAAGGTGAAGCTACCATAAACCCTTGGAAAGCACCATGAGGAAGCAGCCAAGCAACTGCAGCGCACATTGGAGACAAGCACTAGGATGTGAAGATGGAGTGCTTGCACTGAAAAGTCAATCATCCTGGCAGATACAAAAGCAGGCACAGCTTCTAGAGGACATCTGAAGGCCTCTGGGGCAGAGATCAGTCTTATGTACATGTAACATTTCAATAAAAGACCTGAAGGGAGTCTCCAGACACAACTCCTTTTCCTCTCTTCAGAGGTGCAGCATGTTTAAGTACACAAAGACCTTTCATGATCAAACCAGAGGCATTTATTGTTTTTAGATGGTGAGGTCTGAGTTGCTCTGAGAATGATTTTTAGAAAAAGTTATTCCCTACTTCTCCTGGTGGGGATAAGCAGTGAAATATCTAAGGGTCTGAAAGGACAGGCTGCACTTGCCAGTTGAACTGAGAATGTATTTTGGTATGATCTCAACTATTGATTACTTTCCTCAGTCTAATATTGCTGCTCATGATTCTGGAGTCACAACCGCCAAGGAACAACAAGTACCTTTTAAACAGAGCTATATCTTCTGTCATTTTAAGTGAAGAACAGGAGCTGGAAGAGGGGAAGACCCAAAAACCAGAATGTGATTCAGGTTTTCTTGGGATTCCAGATGACAAGTAGTACAGAAAGTTAAATGTGTTTGACAGCTACAGAGGAGCTAAATGGAAGAATATCTTTCTTGGAGTAACTGATGGTTTCCTTAGGTCTAAAGGAGATGCCAGACTAGTTTTTCTTACTGTCAGCACAAGCCAATGGCCAGTCACTTGAGCAAGAGTGCTTTTTGCCATGCTACTAGTAAAAAAGAAAGATAAAGCAACTCAGTCTAGTGAAACCATCTGGCAAGCCCGCATCACCAGCACCCTCAAAGGGAGTCAACAGTTTTGAGGTTTAGCCTGCATGAAGTCCAGCGGCTGACCTTCAGAAAGTCAGATGCAGCATTATGTAGCAGAGAGCTTTTCAGAAAGCCTCACCACAGCCCCTCCACTTGCTGGGGCTGCTGAGGTAACAGGACTTGAGGATTCCCCAGGACATTCTGTTCCACCACACAAGCTGTGTATTTGTCTGCTTTGTGAGTTTTCTCCTTCCCCTGAACCCAGTAGATAATATCTGGGTTTCCAACCCACCTTCCACTGCCTGGGATGCATGCACATGCCTGGCCTTGGTGACCCAGCGTTTTTCATCCATCCCTGGACAGCTCAGCTGATCTTGCTTTTCAGAGAACTTTCTGAGACTAGCTGTGGCTTTGCTTATTATAGCTAAAGTCCAATGGATACACCAAGTGACTATGAAACCTTCTGTGTTTACATAGATGCCAGAGTTTTCAAACAGAAAACCCAGTTCCAAACATCTCTGCAGTCTCATTTGCTTTATGTCCAGCTATGATGACTGTAGTACCAGCTGTTTGCGTTTCTGCCAGCATTGTTTCTTGTCTTCTTTCCTCAAGCAGTACCATAAAAAGCTCTGGCTTCATTTTCTCCCTTTCATCCTTGCATTAGCTCTGTAAACAGACTCCTTGCTTTCTACTCAAGTAAACTCTTTGTCTAGAAACCTCAGCTGTCTGGGACCAGCATTTTGTTTTCTCTGGTTGTAGTTGCTGCTTTGTTTGTTCATTAATGACACTCTCCTCTTCGCTGTGATCCTACATCACTTTCCTCTTTGCTAGCAGGGTCCTAAACTTAATGATTGAGGAGTTTTCTCTGAAGGCTGAACAGCAGACTCATGAAAACCATCCAGCTCAAGAGGTGCTTGTACCTGGAGAGGCATTCAGGAGTGCATAGCTGGCTGCTCAGGCAACACTGAATGGCCAAATGATAAATAATTTCTTTTTTTACTCTCAGTGATGGCCAACTCAGTTTTCTCTAAAAGCCACTGTCCTAGCTTGCACTCCTTATACCACTTCTCTCAGCTCTGCTTAAAAAAATCTTGTGCTGGTCTTGTGTGTTCAGCATTTCTAGCCTCTTGGCATCTAGGCTAAGGGGCCACCATCAGGTTATGTCAAAGTCAAAGTGCATCTGCAACAATAAGAGGGTGGGAAGAACCCACAGCAGTTCACTTCAGTCTGCAGTTCTTCAGTTTTGTTTTCAGGGACCCCAGGTGTTCCCTAACCCCCTTCAAGTACCTCCCCTCTGATTCATGAGCTCTGTGAACCCAGTCTCCCCCTGCTCACACCCTTCACCTCTGAAAGTTGGTCTTATCTACCATAGGAGGCTCTCCATTAGTGATATGTAGTTGAGCCATCCCATGGAGACACACCAGCCTCCATCCCAAGTCCTCCTCCACAACACCCCTCTAACCACCTCTGATTTATGGGCAGCAACCCTTCCAGAAGGGCCCTTTGCTTTCCATATATAATCCTTCAACAGCAACTGATACTCCCTCACTCCTTTATTTTCTACTGCCTAGATGTAATTGTAGGTAAAACCTACTTTGGCAGCTTCTCTTGCTTCAGAGAGGTAACTACTACCCTTTCCTGGGCCCTATTAGCATGGGTAGAGGACCATGCCACTATCAGTGCCAGGAATTGCCAAGACACTGCACTGGACTCCATGACACCTTCCATTTCACCCATCACCAGACTGGTAAAGTGGTTTCCATTGCACATGTGCCCACAGTGGGCTCCTCCTGTGACTACCTCTTAGTTCTACTATCAACTACATCAAAGTGCCTTAAAGTAATCAAAACAACTGTATCAACATTACTGTGCCTTCCCTGAAGCTACCAAGCAGAGAAGACCTCCACTTTCACCTGCACTCAAACACCACTGGTAAAGGGCATCAGATGTAGATGTTATCCTAGCAGATGTGATCTAGCTTTCATGCTTTGAAAGCCAGTCAGATCTCATCAAGCAGTGACCACTGTCAGCTCAATGCAGCCATGGATGCCACTCATCTCCCAGCTGACAAGCTGGTCTATAACACACTGCTGGTCTTTAGAGAGTGTGGGAAAAATGGTCTCCACCAGTCCTCCCTACTCTTGAACCTCAAGGCCTCTCTAGGGAGGATTTTTGTGCTGTCTGATGGTAGAGGTCTCCTTTTCATCAGCCTCATCCCCAGCCAAATTCCCATTGTTATGCAAGCAACACCTTAAACCTTCTGCTATCCTGAAAGGAAGATAAACAGCTGCTGGGTCATTATCAAGGCTTGTAAATGGTCAACCTGGAATAAGAACAGCTAGACTTTCCATGCCACTTTCAATGCCTTTGAAGACTTTTTAAAATCTACACCAGAGCCTAGTTATCATACCAGCCTCTGTTACAGGAAAACTCATTGCAATTCTTCTGTATGAAGTCCCATCCCCCCAGGTCTTGCCTCACACTTCTTGGCACCTCAGAAAGGCTCTTCAACTTCCTTGAGAGCCCTGTTGCCACCCTCAATGAAGACAGTGTTCTCTTACCCTCAGTGCAATTTCTCAGTAATACCTGCAATGGGCTAGGTATCATTCACAGCTGCCTTTGCCTAAGCATGAGCTGTCCTATGCATAGCTAGCATTTAGAGTGAAGTTCGACTACATCAGAAGCTATATTAAACCCTTTATCACTTATTTACCAAGTTGAGTTCACTGTGTAATGTTGCTGCAATCTTATTTTCTGTCCTTGCACAAAGCCATGAAACTAACGGTTTACAGCCAGCTAGTGGGAGATGCCCTGTTTATTCCTTCATGGCCCTTACACTTTGAAACACTCGGATGCCATGTGGGCTCTGAGCAGCTCATTAGCATGGCCTTGGTGGAGGAACACTATTCTGGAAATTGTAACCCAGATTAATATTACAGGGATTTAACAGCAGCAGTTGAAATGCCCTTGGCATCCCATTTTCCAAAGCCGGGTTAGAGATCAAGCCTTTATGCTCCTGGGGTAAATACAGTCTAACACACCAGAGTCCTTCAAGTTCAAAAAGATACAAGTTCATCCTTTTTGATACTCCAAGCAGCATTCCTATAAAAAGGTTTTACAGCCTCTAGAAAGGCCAAAAAGCCACCTTGCCTATTAATTTGCCATGTACTCAATTCTCCAGACCAGCTTTGCACTGCAAACACTTTTGTACAGCACCATGCCTCCAAGCCCACTGCAAGGCATCATCTCCCTTCTGCAAAGAACTGCACCTGGTTTCCTACAGTGGCCTTATAAAAGGGACCTTGGACCCCATCTCTCTATACTATTACACAACCCCAGCACTCTCTGCTCATACCTCCATCTTACAGCTGCTGGCCAAATAACTACTCTATGTTTGCCACATCTTTAAGTGTCTCTCAGTGAGGTCCAAGGTCAGTAACACTCCTGCATGGGCTGAGCCCTCTCCACTCCAGGTCCAGTATGCACTGGCTTTACCAGTTATCACTGCTAGCCACAAATCTGATCTCCTACCTTCCCCCATCCCTCCAGCAGCCCCATCCAGTCCCTTTAAATAGTCCTTACTTCCATAACCACACACCAATCTTTCAACAGTGGCTGTGCCTGTTTTGGTGGCTTTCCATTAGCAGTACCATTCAAGCACTGAAGTGAGCCATCCAATTTACTGTGCTCTCAAAGTTCCCTCCCTCTCCCCGCATCAAGAGATGCTCCCTTTTCATCTCCTCACCTTGTTTTGCTGCAGCACCTTCCTAGTCCAGCAGAAAGAGCACCAATATGGTCAAAGAGCATCTTTCTGGGGCCCTACAAACCCACAAGCTGTACTGCCTTCCCCCACAGCCTAAGCCCTTCAAGCTTCCCTAATGATGGGACATCTAGCATGCAGATAGCAATGAAACTCTAGTTTTTCTCATACCCTTGCAAGCACTCTCCAAAGACTTTCAACCCCATTCTTTCACTTGTAGGTTCTTCCTCACCCCCAATTCCTTTCTCCAGGCTACAGGCCTAAAAGAAGCCAGATGAGGAGACCCTCCCACCCAAGATTTGCCCCCTGCTCCTGCCCTAGGCTTAGGGCAAGAGACATACCCTGACCACCAACCACCCAGAAGCACCCTGGACCATAACAACACACTCTCTCAAAACACCAAACCCATCAGCTTTTATAGAGCTCAAACAGCTGCTCATTAGTAGAGCCTGGCCATTATAAGCCTCCCTTCTCCACCCTCAGCTTTCCTCTCTCTTTTAAGTGGGCATGTATTATGGCTCACAATTACAAAGTTGTTGTCACCTGCAGGTGGTTTTCTATACTGCTCCAAGACCACCAGGTGTGGGGAAGCAGCAGTGAAGCTCCTACCTAGCTTGCAAAACAAGTGGGAGTTGGTGGCTGTTCTCCTTCTCCTCTTCTCTGAATATGTGCTGCTGGAATTTTAAACAGATTATGTAAGTGGCTCTCATTTAATCCATCTGAACTATCCTCTTTTAATCACATATGAGATCAAAGCAGCTGACTGTGAAATGAGTAGGGAGCAGCACAGGCTCTCCCCTGCGCAAGCTGGCCTGCAGCGGGTGAGGAGGGGACAGGTTGTGGGAACACATGCCAGGGCATTATGCTTTTTCAGTTGTTTTTTTTTAAATACTCAATAGCAATATGAGAAACACAAATGCTACTGTCACTTTCTATGCATTTCTTGTGGCCCGCTCTTTGTGCCTCTGCATCCCAGAGATACAGAAGGACATGCCTGTGCCATGAATGTGGGGGCATGGTAGCTTGGCTGGGAAGCTGCTCTTTAAAGAGGGAGCAGCTATCTCTCTGAGATTTATATAGTTTACCTTTTTCATTTCTTCTCCTGAAGTCTGACATTTAAAAATGTGTAATTGTGTTTATCCCTGGCAAGCTGTGAATGGCTCCCCGGGCTGCCCGTGCCTCCTGCACTGCTGTATAAATTACACTGACAACCCCTTATTACAAAGGGAAAAATAAGTTAATGGAAAAGCAAAGCAGAAATAGATGCATAAAAATCCCAAAGTGCCCAAGTCAGCAGAATTGCCCCCACGTGACAGTCATTGCCAGTATTTAATTAAACAGAGATCGATCGTGTGGGTGAGTGTGAGTTGGTGTGTATGCACGTGCAGGGGAGGAATTGGTACATTTATACTGTATTTGTTTTTTTTTATAGTAAAGAGTTATTGATATTACACTGAAGGCTACCCTAGCAGGGTGATGAGCAATGTGGCTTGGGGAAGGAGGGGTATGCACAGCCTGTCTCGTGCAGGTTCCCCATCTCTCCGTTCATCCAAGGGAGCCTCTCCTGGCTGGCGGGGAGCTGAAATGCCTGGCTGCCCCTCGGGAAGAGAGCTTTGGTGCTGCAGAAATGCCAGGACCATCAAGGCTGTGTTTCCTCCGTGCAGGCTGGGCTCTGTGAACTGCAGCGCAAGCGAGGCTTGAAATCCGCCTGCCCCAAGGCGTGAGCAACAAATCTGCATGGCAGCGCTGAGAAATAGAAATCACATTGCCTCTCGGAGCAACCCGTGATGCTTTTGGGAAATGGCACATTTAGATGGAGGCTCAGGGAGATGTGTGAAGAGCCATGAGGGTCAGCCACCCCGAGTCACTTGTGCAGGATGAACTGAATATTTGGAGAGAAACACTGAGCAATACAAGCTGAGGTGTGGGACATGCAGGCCAAGACTCAAGGAGCTTCAGAGATCTCAGACATCCTGAGGATACTGTGAACAAATGGGAACTGCAGCAGCAAAGCTGCTCTGGGCCCTCAGGGGTCCGTGCAACCCATCACTGCTAATAGCTTCCATGGCATGTTCCAGCTGACCCAGGTGACAGAGGCAGCAGCCACAGAGCTGCATTGGAACTAGGGAGCTCTGAAGGGACCCTGAAACCCTGCAGGATGGCTGGTGGGGGAGAGGGCTGGAGGCAGGGGAAAGCTGTCTGGCTCTGCCTAAGCTTCCTAATTCAGATTATAAGGAAATGCTGGGATCTCAAAAGCTGCTGGCTATGGGATTGGAAATTTCCTATTATTCGTGGCCAATCTGGGTCTCTCCTGAAGACCAGGGACCTCTGACAAGGCTCTACATCCCTGTGTTGCCCTGCTTAGTCACAAAAATACAACCTCTGGGATAAAATGCCAGCCACCAGTCAATATCTGAGTAGGCTGCTGGTGGAAATCAGAAACAGATTTTGAAAAAAGTGGTATGCTTCAAGCAAAATGACCTGGCAGAGGTGGAAATGCTTGGTTGGAAATGCTCACCTCTGCCAGCAGCAGCTGGAAATGTTTCCTCCTGGGACACTTGTCCAGGAACTGCCACTGCTGAGTCCCCACCTCCCTCCTCTGACCCTGCCAGTCCCCCCATCATTCGCATGGGCAATGGTCCTTGGCCTTTGGGGTTTGGCCAAAATGTTGTGTAAAACATTAAGTAAAGATGCGCAGACTTTAGCATGGGCTCCACAGCCAGATCGATTCAAATTCAACCATCTTGGGAGCAGAGCAAAGAAGTTAACAGCTGCTGGAAATTGCACACGGCTCCTTTCATTTCCACACATTTTTCTTGCCTAATTGAAGCGAGCCGAGCGGTCGGGTAGGAGCTGTGAGAGGCTGGGGAGCTGGACACAAGCTCTCTGTGACTCATTCCTGCGGGAGGGAGGGAGGGCTTGCTTGCTCCCTGGGGTACCAGTTGCACCAGTCCAGTCTTACTAGTTCTAGAGTCAGAAGAAGAAACCCTTTATCTCATTGCACCCACACATGTCATTTGGACCACATGGGATAAAAAAAAATTACTGGTCTTTCTGCTCCCCAGCCATTTCTCTGGCCACGTGCTCTTGGTGTAGCGCTGCTGCTTTGATTTTTCGTACCTCCCCCTCTGCAGCAGCATTCAGGTTTGACTCCTGTAAATGTTAACCAAAAATTCAATGCAAAGGAAATAAATCCCCCAAACAAAACAAGAGGAATAATTTCTATTTTTGTTCAGTTTTAAGATCAGTCTCACAGCCCTGACATCTTCCAGATAATGACTGAAAATCCCTTCTCCCTGCAGTCTGGACACCAATCAATACTCCACAAGCAATTTCCAGTGCTCGGCTCGCTTGTTAAAGACCTAACATTCCCTTTCCTCGAGAAGTGGGTGGCACAGTGAGTCACAGAAAGCTCAGCAGGATGCCGCTTCTACCTGATGCAATGCTGAAGCCAGGCTCAAAATCAGAAATCATCCAGAAAAGCTGTTTTCTCAGCCTAGGACTGAATCTCAGTGCTAGACTGGAGAGACCTGAGGAGTCTTTCTTGGCAGCAGATCTCAGAGCTGCTGCCCAGCACCAGCAGTAGGGACAGGATCACAAGTGATGGGGAGCCCATCCTGACCTCCAGGGTTTTCAAAATGTGCTTGTGACAGGTGTCCATCGCACGTGACAGCTCCTGCCCCTTTTAGCAGAGCAATGCTGCAAACAGCCATTTGCTCCATGCAGAGGCACACTGTGGATGTATGCAAGACTTAGCAGGGCTAGGCTCCAGCAACACCTGTCCATCAACCTGACAGCCCTGCATGAATCCTGGCCCCTTTTCTTGCCCCCATATTGCCGTGGCGGATGGAGAGCTGCAATAAGGCCCTTTGCAGGAGGAGGCACCAAGCTGCTGCAGGAGCCCAACTCTCCTATCAAGGATGGTAGGCTTGTCAGCTGCTGTGGGGGCTTTTCCAGGACCTGGAGCCTGGCCCTGGCAGACAGTGTCACAGCTAGGATGTGGCTGTGGTGGGGAGCTTGTAAAACGCCTGTCTTCCTGCTGTAATCAGGCTAACCTTCTCCACAGCAAGAAAGCTCCCAAGGGAGCTCCTTGGACTGACAAAATGCCTTTCTTTTAAAGTTGCTTTGCTTAATTACTCTGGGACATGTTTAAAAATATGATGTGTCATGAGCCTTTGAAGTTCAGAGAGACTTTAGCAGGTGCAGTAATCCCCTTATTCTAATCCTGATGACCAAGATATGTTGGCTGCCCTTTCTCATGGTCTAGCGGGACTCAGGCAGTTTAAAAGCTGGAGTCTTTGTCTGCTTTCCTTGGATGAGACTTTCAGAATCATGCTGACCTGTCTTCACCTTGGGTGGACGAAACACCTTGCTAATGTGTTTATGCACAGCTGTAGCTTATTTATATCTTCCTAAAAAACTCAGATAAGCACCCAGGAGGACAGTGGTCATGCACTTTGTTCTTCCAGCTGTGCTTGTATCAGGCTGATTTTGCTGAAGAAGGAGAAAGGCTTGGTCCATCCCTGCAAGCAGCTGGACCTGCGCAGCTGGGAGTGGGTTGGAGGCTGCCGACTGGAGCATGCAGAGGCGCAAGGACCCTCTTGCTCTGTAAGCGGTCAGGGAGAGCACTGCAAAAGCTGGGCGTTGCTGCCATCCTTCAGTCGGACTGAGCAGGGAAAGAATTCATTTCTCTTATGCAACCAACAGGAGCTGTTGCCCAAAGCACAGGCCACGTGTAAGACTAATTAAGAGCTGAGCTATGTGCATGAAAGAGCTAAAGGGACATTACTTTGTTAGAGAGGTCTATGGGCCTGCCTGTCTGAGGGTGGGGAGACAACAGAAATAATCAGAAGCGATCATCAAAAAGCCAAGGGTGGCCAAAGCAACACTTTGCAGCCTTATGTTCAGAGAAAGCAAAGACTGAGATTTTGGGCAGCGTGTTGGCTGGGAAAAGAGGCTTGGGAAGTCTGGTGGCATCAATATCTCCTGCTGTACCAGTACTCATCTCAAAGAAAGTGTCATTTACAGCAATGTTTTTGCATATAAAATGAATTTCACCAGAAATACCTGGCTCTCTTGCAAGTTCCCTCCATATTGGAAATAGCTGCCAAAAGCCAAGTCTGAATATTAGCTAACTACTTCAATCAAATTACATAACTACATGATGTTGAATAAGCTGAGAAATAAAGTCAATTGTAGACTAACAAATGATGTATTTACTGCAATAGAGGTGCTTGAGCTTTCAAAGCTTACAAAATGTCTTCTCTTTTTTTCAAAATTAAATTTCCTTAAAATCAATGTATTCCCATGGAAATTCCTTATTACAACAAAATGCCATTTAAATGCCATTTTCTGGTAGAAATGCTCTGTTGGTATATTATTGACACGGTTCAATTACTGCACTCGCACTTGCAGTAGCAACATGCCAGACAAACAGTACTCAGGGCACATTCCTCTCTTCCTCCAGACAGTCTTTTGTGTCCCTGTAGATTCAATGGCTAGACTCTGGGCCAGGCTGGGAGGATTCATCTGGCATGTCTTGACATATCCTGGGTGCAGAAGTCCCTCTCTGGGGAAGCTCTTCAGAATTCTGTACCCTCTTGGGTTTATTCAGGATCATTTGCATGACGAGGTCAGGTTCTCTCCCAGGACCTGCTCTGCCCACATTAGACCCCATGAGAGATATGAGGGCTCAACCCAGCCATTATGTGTGCAGAGCCCTGCTTAAGAAGAGGTACCCAGACCTGTTGAATTTCTTCTCCAGGCATGGGAGTCATTAATTTGACTCCCATCTCATGCTCCTCTGGCAATGGATTTGCATCTTCTGCCTTTGTATTTCAGCTGTGTGATTTCTCATGCTCTGGGGATCCCACATGCCCAGTAAGGTTGTCACCAGGCTGGTTTATACTGGTTTTGTCCCAAAATGCCCTGGACCTGTTGGAATCACAGCCCTTGCACATGCCAGGCTGCCCAATGCTCAGCAGCTTCAAGCTTAAGGCAGCTGCTCCTTGTATTCTTTAATCTAATAAACCTGGATGATCATACCTTCTTTGAAAGGGACCACACCAGCTCCAGCCCCACGGGGCACCCACCATTTGAAGCCATGCTGTAGCCGTGAAGGCAGAAAACATCTCCAGTATGGTCACTGTCTCCTTAGTATGTGAACTGTTGCATTTGTGGCTAGGAAGAATAGGTGCCGTGTGTGTGAGCAGAAGCTGCCTGTTTCCCATCTCTAGTGTGTGCTCTGTGGAAATGAGGCAGCATCTTTCCTCTCAGAGTCAAGAAGTAATTTCTCACCCCCTTCTGCCTGGTCCAGCTTAGACAGTGAGGTGCTTTGACCACCCCAGGAGAATTTGAATCTCAGCCCTGCCTATTGCTGTGGGGATCCTGCTGCCCACTCAAAGCCAGGAGTGTTGGAGCTGGATGATGGGACCAAGTGTATCTACCTGGAAGATGGGACAGATGCACCCTCAACAAATCTGCAGCTGATACAAAAGCAAGAGGAGCAGCTGATACACCCGATGGGTGTGCTGCCCTTCAGAGGGACCTCCACAGGCTGGACAAATGGGCTGATGGGAGCCTCGTGGAGTCCAGCAAATGTTCTCAGTGGTGCCCAGTAACAGGACAAGAGGCAACAGGCACAAACTGAAATACAGGAAATGTTGTCTGAATGTAAGAAGACTTTTTTTACTGTGAGGGTTGTTGAACACTTGGAGTTCACAGGTTGCCCCAAGAGGTTGTGATGTCTCTATCCTTGGAGATATTC
>VZTV01112515.1:17118-67420 GCA_013400875.1 Anhinga rufa | reverse complement strand
CAGGGGTGGGGGGAGTCAGCGAGGTAAACCCAAGTCACCTCCCAACAGTTTGGGTCATTCATGTCACATTGCATAAGGCTACCGAAACAAAACCAGAACAAAATATGCATCCACATCCATGTACCGTATTTACACCAGAACCCTCCCACCCTCTATATGTCTCTGTGAACAAGATTCCGTGCTTCAAAAGTTCATAAAAATATACTATTTATCCAGAACTGCACCTATCCTGCTCACTCCCTGCCTGGGGCTTAGACTTTTCTATCTATATATAAAATACACTAGCCCTGTGAAGTTGCTTTGCTGAGAGCACAGTGGTGATTTCTGTAACGAGGGGAAAGTCTCAGAGGGTAGGGTGTGCCTGCGCATTACAGTACTGTCCACATAAGGTAAATTCAGCTTTGCACAAAGCCTGCCTGCCGCAGGGCCCCCAGACCCCTGTGCAATGCAGGGGCAACACTGCCGACCCAACGCAGAGGGCTCTGTTCCGCCCCCATCGCATTAGTGAGGTACGGGTAACTGGGAGCGTTGCTTTTGAGTACAGTATTACAACAAACTGATTTGCTGGCAATAGACTGAGCTCCATACGAGTGTCACCGAGCCATGGGTACAAAGGAGCCTTTCAGAGTGGCCAGAAGTGACCTGTCCCCCAGCTGATGCTTGAAAGCATCCAACCACGGGATGTCTGCAGAACATGAAGTGGTTACAAGGGTCCCCCTTGGCATCTGTCTTTCAGGTAGAGACGAGATGGGCTAAATTCCGAGCAGGATTTACCCTGGGGGAGTCAAGTAGCGGTATTTAACCAGTAGTAATTCTCACCAGAGAGGTACCATCTTCCGGGATACCATACTGTAGTTTTCCGTTACCTGTGTCACAAATATTTGCTTAATAAGGAAGAGGATCAATACTCTGTATCTCTGCTTTTAGGCTTTCTTTCCTGTATAAAATATTTTGATTTATATCTTTAGAATAGTTTAGCCTCTGGGTCAGATTCTGGTCTCTCTATGTAGCTGTAACTCTAGGCAAATTGAGCTATACATGCTGGGTTGATTTACTCAAAATTTTTACTCCTGAACAGCACCTGATCCGCTAACAAGGTAAAAATATTGCAATTCTGTAAGCTCACTGCTACTTATAAAAATCTGATTATAGTTTGGTCCCAGCTTTGGGGGAAAAAACCTGTCACCAGGAGTGATAACACCAGTAATTGAAAATAGAGTTAGTATTTCTATAGAGTATCAAACCATACAGAACTTCAACTTTTTATATATTTTCTGTATGTGAAATTAAATGGATCAGTCACGTATCAAAACATAGTTGGCCTCTCTCATTTCATCTGTAGGAAGACTGCAATTATAACTTAATTTACACTGCAAAAATACTTTTGGTTTAAACAAAGAAACCTGTGACAAGTCAGTGTGCTGTATTTTACTGGTGCGAAGCTTTGCATATATAGAGCACGGACAGGCATGACCCGTGAACATCTGCTCACGTTGTCGCTCTTGGGTTGGCAAGTAGTTGGATTTGTGGTGAGATTCACATTTTGCTATCACAAAAAAAAGCTTGACAGTGGTAACCAGACGTTTCTACTGCTTAGCTCTGTAGACAGTATTATGGCTACTGGGAACGTGAGATGACTAGTGATGGGAAAATAATATATATGCATATATATATGTTACTTCTAAAGCTGAAGGTACAACTACAGCTACTTTTAGGAAATGCTAATGAAGGAGGATCGAATCCATGCTGTAAACCAAATTAATTTAGATGCTTAGCAATTACTGCTCTGTATGACTGTGGAAAATCTGTATGCGAAGCTGTTTCCTACTCGCACACGGTGGAGGCTCCCCCTTCCGTCCCTCTGACATATTAGCATCTCAGAGAAGCTCCACAGAGGAAAGGTGTCCCGATTAGCTGGGAAGCGTGTTTTAAGGTGTGCGCTTTAACTTCAGGTAGTGGCAAATCTTTTCCGTGACATTACTGATGTAAGCTACGGATTAATTAGGCCATGTGTGATGGGCATGGTCAGCAGCTTGGTAACTGCAGGTACCCACCCCAAGGGTTTGGGTAGCGGTGGGAAGGTAGGGCATGGCATGAACTGTTGTTACTCCACACCTGAAAGCGAGGGTCAAAACTGCAAAGCCTTGGCACTTGCACAGCGCTGCAAAAGGATGCTGCAGCGCTGATGCCCAGGAGTAACCGCTCTCCAGTGTGCAGAGCCCCAAAAACCTTCCTGCTAATGGCCCATGGCATGTCACACCCACGTGCAAGGGTTTGCATGACCTTGGCAGCACGGCTTGGTAGGGATGCTTTTGGCTTATAGGTATGGCAGCAGGAAGCTAAAGTACGTGCTGCAGTATCTTGACTTGGGCTCTGAGATTGCTGAAAGATTGGGTCTTTTAATAAGGGGGAAAAATATGTAGAAATAAGGATTTTTATTACCATGGCAAGAACAATGATGGGGATGCCAAGATACTACTGCCTTGCAAGATAAAGTGGCACATGTTCTACACAATAATGTGTACAATGTCTGACGACTCTGGAAATCTGTTCTCAAGCAGATTTCCCAATAAATTAACACAACAAAAATACTTTCCTATAAAACAAAGTCCAAAGGATTTTTTTAAAAGTAAAAGCAAAACCTTCAGGGACTATATTACTTATCTCTCTCTACATATATAATCTCCTGAAATTTTTTTAAATAAATTTATTCTTGTCTTAGAAAAATAAAATGAGTAGCCAATTTAGTCAACAGAAAATATCTCACAGACTTAAAAGCATGCCCAGCAAGCATAGCCTTGTAAGACTAAAGTACTGTTAAATCAAAGCAATTTGTTACTAAACCAACCTAGTCTGCAATTCACAGTTGATTACTACAAAGTGTATTTTTAAAATTTTTTTGGCCCATATAAAAATAACATATTGCAACTCAAAGTGCATTTTTAAAATAAACAATCACCTATTTTTATCAAATAAAATATTTACACCATTTGGTTTTTACAGTCAGAAATGCGCTTCATGCGATGACCATAGGAACATCATCTGAAAATCCAGTTATCATTGGGGCTTCGTCATCCTCATCTCCTGAAAAACAAACCCAGAGTGCTGTTATGCTGCCCTCGGTGTTTCATGGGGCACGACTAACTGGGCTACTGAAGCTGGCCACAAAACTGCCCTCAAAACCAGTATATCGTGGCCTCGCTCGTGCTCTTACCTGGTTGTCATATCTGTTATATTCAGGTTTTAACTGATTTGCATTAGAGGTAGTGGTTTAAGTGAAGTTGCTAAAAACATTTATCCCAGGCCAGCTTTGTACTCTTAGGACAAGATCAATTCCATAGAGATTTTTATACCAAAGGTGGCCCAAAGCATGACAGAGAAGTTAGGCTTTGCACTGATTTCATGTCCTTAAGGTTGTCCTGAAATGCCATTGCATGAAACCAAGGGCTACATACCTAAATCGTCTCCCGAGGAGAATATGGCTGAGCCCAGGCGGGAGCTGTAGTGGCTGTTTGCAAAGGCAGTGAAGCTGTTCTGCAGCCGTCTGTGCCTCATGTACAGCACCACGAAGCCAATCCCGAGGGTCACCAGCAGCAGGAACAGCACCGGTACCACGACGGCAGCGACGTCTGTGGCTCTACCGGTTTTTGTTGCAGAAGAGTCTTCACCTACAGATAAGGGAGGGAGAGAAGCACCATTTGCAACTGACAGCAGTTCCTCTAGCGCGTTTGTGAGGCTTTCATTAGTCTTTGTTAAGGAGGATGGTGAAAACGCCAGGGACTTACCAGTTCCTAGTTCATCGTAGAGAAGCGTGGCCGGCTCGCCGCACATCTGCCCGCTGTACAGGCACCTGGCCTGAACAGTGAATGAATAGTTGTGACCTATCTTCAGGTTGGAAACTTTGAAGAAGTTTTCTGTGGTGTTCCCAAGGTAAGCAGTGATGTTCATCAAGCTGTCAAACATGTGAATCTCGTAACCCTGAGAGTTGTGAAAACAAAACCACAAAGCCCAAGTCACTTGGCTGCAGAGGTCAGGTTTGCTCCTTCTGACGGGGCTATGAAACTCTTTTCCCTCCTGAACCTAGCTTTCATGAAATGCATTGGGCTATCAGCTGGGAGACAGCAATGTGGAGCCTCCTCCAGGCATCCATCAGTGTGCATTGACCTTGGCCAGTTCAGGGAGAAGATTTCGGTCTGTCTGGTTCACCCTGTACTTAGCATCCACCCAAGACCACTCAAAGCACAGAGTCCAATAATGGTGATGGCTTTTTTGGTGTAGTATGCTATGTGCCCAGGCCCTGACAGAGAACACATCGCAGATTTTGTATCCAAGTCTAAATAATGACAATTCTCAGATGCTACCGATGTGCTTCCCAGCACGGCGGGGCAGTGTCCTATTCCCAGTCCTTTCACACATGTGGCAATCGACCTTTTTCAAGAGGAAAATCGTGTTCCTAAAAGGTGACCGGCTGGATCTATCAGCTTTAGTGCCTTAGTCGTGATACGAATTGAAATGAGCTCTGTGTAGAGGGCTCATCAAGGACACTCAGGGGAGCAGAGCGTACTGGTGTATTTCAAAGCATCTGTGCAAGGAGCCTTGCGGTCGCTCTGCTCTGGGTTTTTCTGGAACACTGCCTGTAGGACAGGAGAGACAGCACAACTTACCCGACTTTCATTGAAATTACTTTCCTTTAATGCCAAACTCTTCCAGAAAAGCAGAATATGGTCGTTTTCTGTTATAATTTTTAAGGCGTCTGGTGCAGACAGTGGAACTGCAAATGAGAAGAAAATGGCAGGCGGGTTAGGTTTTAACACTGATGGCACTTTTCTTTTGGCTGAGAAACAGCAATGGCATCACTTCTGAAACTTAGTATTTTTTAGGCATCGGCACAATCCTCTGCTTAGGGAAGGGCTGTACTGGAGGAGGGGATACTGTGGCATATAAGCTGGTAGGAGCTTTTCCAGTGGGTTTTTATGGGAGGACTGTAACAATACTTCATGGTGTCTACACAGCCATACAGGTGTCTTTCCAATCTCCACCTAGGCAGGAGAAAAACTCCCCAGCTATTGTTTGGGAGGCTTTGTCTCTGCTGCTGTTTTCTAGGGGTTTAATTGCCTTGCCTGGGAGCCATAGGGTGGCCTCTCTGAACTGGGCTTTGGCTGTGGGAGAGGAGTAAGAGATGCAGAAGCACTACTGCAGCCTCCAACCAGCATAGCCGTGGATGGGTTGGTGTGTGGGACAGGTGCTGGATTCCCTCTAGTGGACAGTGCTGCAAGGGCTCACCCAGCACCCACCCAGTAGTACTCTTTCCTTTACCTGTGTTGATCTTCATGCTGGATTCTTTGCTCATATTTCCCAGCTGAACAATCACATGGTATTTGCCTCCCGGTTCAAGTTTCTTAATGGTGTACTCTACCGTGCTGTTCCGGGTTTTCACTTTGTAGATTTTATCTGTTTTTCTTATTAAATCTTTAACTGCAACAGCATATAACTGGAGGGGGAGGAAAGGCGCACACACAGTGAAAGATCTTACTTTCCTGCAGAAATGGTAGCAATCTCATACAATGGTAGGACATTAGATGCGGGGGACAAAATTTAAATTAAACCGTGCCTGCACTCTACAGAAAGCCTGGGAAGTAAGATTTCAAGCCTTTTGCTGGACTAGCTGGATCCTTGCCCAAGATCAGTATTTACAGATACAGAAAATGCAGTTACTGGAACAGATGAGGGCAGGAGGAAAATCGCAGGTTGTACTGGTTGATGAATCACAAGGATGCAAGGCAAACTCCTGCCCTGGCAGTTTCCAGTTTTGCCAGGAAGATTTATACCTTTAAACCTTTGCTGTTAAAGTCTCTGGACCAGAATAGGAGCGGAAAGCTTGCTGAGAAAATGACTCGCCGTCAATGGAGCGAGACCTGACTGTGTGCCAGTGTGCCAGAAAACAGAACCAGGCTTTGTTGGGGCTGTGCCGGCGTGGCTGGAGCAGGAGGCAGAGCCCACAGCCTGGCTGGCCGGACGCCTGTCCTGCTGGCTCAGGCACCGGCCGGCCTGACTCCAGGGCAAAGCTGAAGGCTAGAAAGGTGTTTTAGCACATGCTCAAGTTTGCTTTTAGACTCGTTCAGCAACAGATATCCCAGACCTGACTGTTTTTTAAATGCAGTGTGAATGTCATGGGCCTGAGGTAACAGCTGGTAATGTGAAGAGAGGAAATGCAGGTCCCAAAGGGCTCAGCATCTTTGACAACTGTTTAGATGGAGGGTAGACCTGATCTCAGACTCAGTTCTCCATCAGCAGCAGGACAGGGATCTGTCTTTAAGCCAGGGTTTTGCACGCAAAGGGACAGGAGAAGGCGCTGTGAGATATTACCATGTCCTGGTCGGGTGAATCGTAGGGCGATTCCCACTTAATGACTGCGAATGTCTTTCCAGTGTGCACCGAGTGGAGGTGCCGAGGGGGAAGCCGGTTGTCAGGGATCATCTTCACCACAATGTAGTCAGACGGTGGTCCTTGGTAGGGAGACATCACACGGACCTTGAAGGGATGATATGGCAGTTAATACTATGCTGGCACCCTTCGATGCCAAACTACAGCCCACAGTGCCGGTAGGAGTGGGAACAGAGCAGGAGCCTACCAGAAACAGGTATTGCTCGTCCCGCTGCACAATCATAGTGATGTTGTGGGAGGTCGTGGTGGTGTTGTGAGGGCTTCTGTACAGCTCTAGGAAGGATGTGGCATAGAAAATGCCATAGACCTGCGGAGGAAGAGCACAAGGATGGCACAGATTTTGGCAAGGGCCAGAGCTCCCACCCAAACTTTGGCTGACTGTGACTTTCTAGGGACATGACACAAAGACCCTTTTTCCTCTGGGCATTCTCTCCTGCCCAAGTTCAGGTTCAGTCTGCCCACTCACCTCTGTGCTCCCCACCCTAAAATCCTGGGCTCAGCTCTGATAACACAGCGGTCAACTGAAAGACCACTGGAGCATCATGCTGTCTGTATTTCAACCACTTCTCCACTGGATGAGTGGCTGAAAAAATAGACCACAAGAAGGCTTTCCTTACTTCTGTCTAAGCGGCAGCAGGTGCTTTCCCTCATTTTTTGAGCATAAAATTTTCAGGGCCTTGCAATTCAGTCCCTACAAATAATCCTGTTTTAAGATTTTTGCTTGTGTTTTGAGGCTCTGAGCTAGACCCGGCCCTGGCTGGTGAGGAAAGAGAGTCGGTGTCTTACGACATTCCTTGGTCCGGTCCAGCTGCACTCCACCGCAGTCTGGTTGATGGCCTTGGCTTTGAGACTTGGTGATGCAGGTCTTGTCCCACTGGTCACCACATGTACAAAAGACAGAGGGCTGTCACCCAGCTCCGTCTTAGCCCAAGCAGAAATTTCATAGGGAGTCTGTGCTGTCAAATTTGCCACTGAGCAAGAAGAGAAACATGCGCTATTAGGTGAGGCAAAGTACTGCAATGGCAGGGTGAGAGCACTAGGAAATGGTCAGCAGCATCAAACAATCTTAGACAGGAACCTGCCTCTCTTGGTTTGTGTTTTGATCCATTCTGAGTAATTTCCTTTATACAGAAGCATCTGGGACTCTGGTATCTAACCTAGCCTGTGCTTTTCTGTATCAGGGTGTTTTCCCGTGTCTAGATTGTGCACACCAGTAATTTTTCCAAACCAGAAAGTAATCTGATTAACAGGGACATGTACTGTATACAAGCCCAAGAAATTATTGACCTTTTGCAGAGTAGATAAGGAACTACAAAAAAAAAAAAATCCTGTGTGATGAGAAAAGGCTGGTGTGGCTCTGGGGTATAAATCCCAAATCTGCTTGAAATCTCCAAGTCCTAAGAAAAGAGGCTGAGGATTTGCTGGTTTGCCCTCTCAAGATTTATTCTTTCCTAAACAGAAACTACTCAGTTGCCAAAAAAAAAAAAAGAAAAAAAAATCCTATAGCCTTCTGTAAAACCTTCTGTCTGGTGTTGACTAAAGCAGAATTCTACACTTTGCACTGAATTTACCTTTTTGGATGGACTTTTCTCCTTCTATGATCAGAGTTCTTTTTTCCTGCCTGTGTGCATCAAATGTCCAGTAGATATTCACAACGTAACCGCTGACCTGTCAAGCAGCAAGGGCACACAATACAAACTATCAGTTCAGCTGGTTTTGCATGCAGTTAAAGACTCGCTGGTGAAAGTCTTTGCATTGGATTTGCCACCCTAATTAAGAGAGCTGGGATGGTTGATGCGTAGTAAGAAATTATTTGGTATGAAATAACTAGTTTCAAAAAGTAATTGCAGTACTGAAATGGGTGACAGCTTATCCCATCCAGTTTTTAACATTTACTCAATGCAGGCTTTTTTTTTCTTTATTCTAGTTTCAGAAGCAAAGGTAATACTTTTACCTTGATATTAGTAGTCATTTTTAGGCTGAAACTTATGGAGTCCTCGCTGTAGCTCTCAATGTGTATGACAGGTGGAGGAATGACTGGAAGAAAAGAAAGGGAGAAACAGCTGTTACTGCAGCCCAGAGAAATACAAATACTTATCGGGAGGGGGCAGGTAAAATACAGGCTTTCATTATTACAGTCATCTCTCAGACCAGGAATCCCCTATCTTTCCAGCCCCAATGTATGTCTCTAAGACATGCACCCCTCAGAGAAGGCACCAACGTGCTGTACCTCCATCGCTTTTTTCAGTCAACCATCTAAAAACCATGCCTTATCTGTTCCTTGCTTGGCACAGGCTGGAAGCAGAGAGGTCTGGACACAGGTGTTTTACTTCTGAACTCAGTGGGACAATCTGATACCACAGTTAACGGCTTCGAGGAACTGGTGAGGGAGGTCAGAAGCTATTGATGGGGACAGCTGCCAAACACTCGTACAAAATCTGATATGAAAGTTGTTACTGTTCTCTCTACCTCCATTTTTCTAACCATCAGGTACTCATGTACTTCATATTATCTGAATCCTGCAATTTTAGTAGTATGGGGTTTTCTTTACTTCCTTTGTCAACATAGTGAGGATGCACTTTTATCTAACAAATTAGCAGACAATTTTGACATCAGAATATAGGTTTGGCGGGAAAACCTGGCATGAATACATATGATTTCAAAAGGCCCTCCTAAAAACAGTTTGGAGGGAAATGATTTACTGTGTTGTTTGAATTTATCTACCGTAATGTCATGACAGTTCATGGGAGCCTTAGTGGTCTTTTAGTGGTCTAACCTACATAAGATGCAGAAACCATCGTAATCATAACCTAAGAGGGAGAAGAATGAGCAAGCACCCTTTCAGCGAGTGACAGCAAAGGAGTTAGTGGTAATGTGTCTCACCTATCTGAAGGTAGGATCTAGCCTACGCAAGTCAGAGGGAATACACCTGCAGTCCAGGAGAGAGGGGCACCTTCTGGACAGGCTTCTCGCCCACTTCCATGGCAGTACCTCCATCCTACGTGCCCCAGAGTTCAGAGGAAGAGTCAGCAACCCATTCAGACTTACCACTGAACTTTGAGGTAGATAAAGTTAAGTGAAATGGTACAGCAAAGTTGTTAAATAGTGTAAAACTCTCAACAGAGAAGAATGAAGAACGAGGAGGTAGTTATGCATGCTGATGCTAACACTTCAGGCTTGTATGCAGCCTTTTTGCTATGTTGTCTGAATTGACTGAAACAACATTTACCTTTGCCTTTTATGGTGGTTATGGATTTGGAATCACTCCAATTTCCCACTCCTCGACTAGTTACCGCAGCAACCTTTTCAAATAAGAGGGTTAGTTAATATGAACAAATGTACGCTGCCAACATCGTATAACGCAGAGAACGAGGGTAGAGCAAGGTTACGGACATGGCAGACCTCATGGGAAAAGGACTTTGAAGGAAACAATAGCTTAATTACTTGGCAATAAAATGCTTATTGCAGAGATAAAGCAGACTACTTTAAGTCAGTTAAAGGAATCTAAGAGGAGGGAGGTGCATCCTCTTTGCAGATAACCACTCTTTTATGAGATCTTTATGAGGAGTCCATCAAGATAAGGAGCTTTGGACTCTATCAGCCATAATATAGGTAAGAAGCATGCTGGTGAAGTCCATGCAAGCACCGAATCCAGTTCCAAAGATTTATTTGGGAACAGATTAGTAATGGGAAGGAATACCAAGGAAGGAAAGACTCACTCCATCCAAGTGTGAGAATAACATTGATTCATGGGTGGGGAGAGGGGTTTATCCCACCTCCCAGTGAAGTCCCCCAAGAACCCGTGCTCATTCAGCACAGGGTGGATGGACAGTGTCAGAGTATACGTTTCCCAGGGCCCAATGTGCAGACTTTCATTTCCTATTCTTACTAGTTCTGTCTATAATTACCCAGCTTCTCCCATGTGCATACATTCCCCACAGGTACATCTGCTGCTTTTCTCAGTGATACAGTCAGGACCAAATTTATCTCTGGCCCAGACCCGGTGCAATTGCAGTGACATTGGAATGGGCAATTAGTAGCACAGATTTCATAATATAGCCTGGCCTTCTGGGAGAAGGAGAAAATCAAGGGCCTTAATTCAGACCTTGAACCTATATACATTAGCAGCACAAATGCCAAGCCCCTGTTGTGGGTTGACATTGAAGGGCAGAATTTTAACCACATACTTTTTCAGCAAGTACTTGACTGTGCAGGACCTAGACTGTCTAGTGAAAAGTAATGAGAGCATGCACTGATAGCGCTTTGAAAATACTCACTCTAACTGTGTATAACGTGTTGACCTGTAAGTTCTTGATCTCAGTGTAGTTCTTGATGGTTCTAAGGGACGACCACTCCTTGGATCCAGTCTGGCTGTATTCCACCTAGGAGCACCAAAAGAAGGGATGAGGGCTCCATAGTCAACCATACTGTGGGGTGACAGGTCCCTCTGTGTCAAAATGTCAGTAGAAAGAAGTAAGAACACTTAGAAAGGGAGCCAGAAATTATATTATGAACTTGAGGGCTGTGTCGCTACCTATACCTACGCAGCATTTCTTCTCCCAACTTGCCCGATGCTCTCAGATTTCCTCTACAGACTGTCCTTTTCCTGGCCCACCCCGCTCTGCAGAGAACAGCTGTCTTCAGAAAGGCCAGCTGCCCTCAGCAGCCCCCCTCACCAATCTGGACTCGGCCCCACCGGCCAGCAGGACTCACGATGAATTCCCGTATGAGGCCATGGGCATTCACAGGGGGACTCCAGCAGCCTGTCACCACACCCTCAGCTTCTTTTTTCACAGACAGCTGAAGGTTAAAGGGAGCATCTGGCACTAGGGAGAGAAACAGAGGTGTTAGTGACAGTCGCAGTTGGTGGGTCCGGATCATATGGGGAAAAGCAGGGTCTCCCTGAAAGGTTGGGACAGAGGAGGGAATGGCCAAAGGGTCCTGGCTCATGGGAGATGTCGTCTCCTTTCCTCCCTGCTCTGGACCAATAAAGCCCTTTTAGTGACTGTGGTGAAGCTAGGATTTTGCTAAGCGCTCTGCTTTATTTTGCATCCCTTCCTTAACCTGACCTCCACTCTGCAGCTAGAAAGATCTTGCACCTTGCATGTGGTACTGAACGGTCCCACGGGCTCCTCACTGCACTGCGAGAAGAGATGAACTTCCCAGTGATACTAAACCACTAAGTCATGGGCAAGACAGAGGGCAGCCTGGTGACTCAGTGCAGGACGGACTCTAGGCAAGGAACCCGCAGCCCTTTTTCCCGGTCCAGCATGATTCCCAAGCCTGTGGAAAGACTCCTTTTGTTCGTAATGGGGATACCTCTGTGGTATCTACTTTCTAAGCCGAAGCGGAATGCATCAGGTCACTGATACGACCGTGCAGGTCTGCTTACATCCTTCAGGTGCCCGGAGGGTGATGAAGTCGTTGGTGTTGTAGACTCGGCTGAGACACTGCACTTGGACTTTCACCTGATAGGTACAGTCAGGCTTGAGGACTTTCAAAACGCTGTTGGTTTTGTTGCTGTGGGTTTCCAAAATCTTCCAAATGCTTTCACCGACCGTCCTGCATGAAAGAGTCACACCCCTCCAGTCAGGACCGTGTTTAGTAGCATCTATCATCTATCCATCTATCTGTACGTTAAGAGCTTGCTGCTTAGTTTCCTTTTCAGTAAAGCCACGCCACCAGCTTCAAAGAATGCTCTTTTAAAGCCTGAACTAAACATAACTCAGTGACTTATAAGCACCATCCTCTGAGGTTTTCTATAACTGCTGTGCTCTAATTTCTTTACTTTGTTCTCATTGTTAGCGGTCCCACAAAGGCAAGACTCAAGCTGAAAAACATAACCGAATATAGCTGTATTACTGGCTGAGGAAACAAATACAGCTCTCCACAAAAGCCCCCCTAGTTACAGCTATTTTGGGTCTCCTCTGCAACCAAGTATTACAAGATTTTCCAAGCAGAATTAGATTGCACAGCTCTCAGTCTTTCAGGTCTGATTCTGTATGGTACTTTGCTGCAAACACGGGCATACTGATACCTGTGCTCATGCTTCTCCTAGCCTTTACTTGATATGAATAGCAACGGGTCATGCAGTGTAATGGGGGTCGTACCTGTAATAGATGTTGTAGACACAGGAGGTTGAGGACATTCGTTTTGGCCGAGCCCATGTCAGAGTGACATCACCAGAGAAATCGGCCGTCCACTGGAGGTTCTGGACTTTGTACACGATTGTGTCATCTAAGCAGGCAATGGGAAAAGTTAGCGTACCAGAGAGAAACAAGCCCTTTGCCCAGACAGAAACAAGGCTTGTGTTCATAGCACAGACATCATGTGGAGGTAGAAACAGTAAAGTGACCAAAGGGCGTATTTGTACCATCCAAAGCGGATGTGTAATTTAGGCAGGTAGGATCAGTGGAGAAAAGCAGGCCCTTCAGAAGGCAGTTCAGAGCAGGAACAATATACCCCTGGTGCTCTTAGTTCTCCCCAGAATGTCTTGGTTGTTTTCATGCTGCATCATGCAAGCATACCCTTTTCCCCAAGGAGAGAGAAAGCGTGGCTGTTGATGAAATACTCTTCAACATCATTTTGGAAGAGTATGAGTGCAAACTGATCAGTGCAAGCTAAGTCACTCTTCCACTCATGCGATGAATCTGTGCTGTCACTGTAAGCCATCCAAGGCTCTTCTTTGTGTGGTTCTCCTCATCACATCTCGTGTTCAACAGAATGACCCAAGTGAAGGCTGGTAACTAAGGCATCTGGGGATTGCCTTGACACAAGCTCTGCAGCTGAATTGCCACCTGACCTCGGGAGAAGCATTCAGAGGATAATGGCACTGTGAAATCCAGCACTGGCGGTGGTGGGGACTGGAGGTGCTTATCTGAAATGGCCCAAATCCATGCCCTGCTCCTGCTAGGCTGCTCCTGGCTCTCTCCCTCCAGGGACCGCATGTCGGCATCCACATCCAAGCACTGTGGCCTGGCCCTGCTCCGGGTGCCCAGCTTCATTCCCAGTGCTGTACACAAACCAAGCGGAGTGGAGCCAAACTGCTGCTGCTTCACTTTCCCTAATCAACTGGAAATGAAACCCAGCAGGCACGTGGGTCCACAGACAGGCATGGCAAGACAAGCTATCCGAGGGAAGAGAGATGGTTTCCCCTTGGCCAAGCCGTGAATCTCCGCAGCTCCTTCCCTGAACCTACCAGCCTCTCCCAATCAATATTTAATTAAAGGACTAAAACCTGATTGATGCTCAAACCCCCAAGCAGTTCAGCAGGAAAGCGGCTGAATCTCATGGCTTGCCAGACAGCAATTGATTGCTGTTATCTGCCCAGGGGGGCTGCAGCGTGCA
The DNA here is from genome assembly GCA_013400875.1 of Anhinga rufa. NCBI lineage: Eukaryota > Metazoa > Chordata > Aves > Suliformes > Anhingidae > Anhinga > Anhinga rufa. The sequence continues at coordinate 53,629 of VZTV01112515.1, read as the reverse complement.
TCCCGCCTGCCTCTGCGGGGCCACCGAAGGCCACTGTGGGAGGACCAGTGATGGTGGCAGGGCACGTGCCATGGCTCCCAGGGTCACCTTGCAAATGAGGACAGAGCCAGAGACTATTGCTTCACCCATTGGCCATGTAAAATAGACAGCTTTGCTCCTACCCATCCTAAAGTTGGTTTTCTGTGTCTGAGGCTGCTGGAAGACAAATTGTCAGTGTAGAAACGGGCCGGAAAGTTTGTCCCAACTGGTTATAAATGGGTGAGGAGCGGTACCTTGGACAACTGAACAGAGGCAGATATGTCTAGGATGTTGTGAATGAAAGGTCACATACCCAGGAGGGCACCTCTGCATGCTAGCACGGAGCAGGGCATGAGAAATGGGAGAGGGCTGCTGCTTACCGGTACAGTTCCTTTCATCGCTGCTGTCTGAACAGTCCAGATATCCATCACACCGCTCTGTCAACATAATGCAGGCCTCTCCGTCCTCACATTTATAACCATTAGGACATGGCAGGGTGCTGTGAGTAGCTGAAAGAGGGAGAACGGTTTCAGGACTCGAGGCAGGCAAGTTCCCTCGCCAGCACTGGGCTGTTTGCAGTGCCAGTGCTAGTTCAAAAGCAGGCATGATACTGGGGCGGCCGCATGTCAGGGATGGAGCCCAGACAGGGTATGTTAGGGCTACCTCGTTCTAGCTGCATCATCTTCTGGCATGATCACACGTGGTGATCTCCCTGCCCCGCACTTACGGCAGTTCCTCTCGTCTGTGCCGTCCTGGCAGTCCCTCTGGCCATCGCACCGCTTCCAGTTGGGGATGCACTTGTGCAGCTGCTGGCACTCGAACTTGAACCTGCCGCAGCGTCCCGAGGGTGTCGGGGAGGTGGCCGTCGCATTGGGTCCTACACACAGCAGCGAGTGAGGAAGCACCCAAAGCACCACCAGGCTGCCGCTGCCACCAGGAGCGACCAAAACCTGTCCCCAGGTCCCGACTCCACTAGATGGCAATGTCTTCCCATTTAGCAGGTAAATGGCTTCTGCTGGGATGATGCCTAAGCCATCCTCTCTCCTGACTGCAGAGGGCTGGAAAAGAAACTGGTTTGCAGGGGATGTCCTGCACCGGCTCAGAGCTCGGCAGGCCTTAGCAAGGATCGCAGCGAGTTAAAAACCCTCTTTTACCTTCAGTGTAGGTGAGTTGGAAACCCACCCTGCAGCCCTGCCCGCCGTGCCCCTACACTGTCTGAGACATGACGGCATTTGAGTAGGGACCTGCTGCGAAAGTAATTCATGCTGCCTGCAGGGCTGGAGCAGTGTCCCAGCTGGGGGCAGGAGGTCTGACCCCAGGGAGAGAGGAGAGGTGGGCTTTTACACCACAGTGTAAATTTAACCCTATAACCTGGCAAGGCTCGGAGACTGAAAGGCCAACAACCCTTGCAGATGTGATCCTACAGAAGAAGGAAAGGGGTGAGGAAGAGAAAAGCTTACGTGAAGTAGGGCAGGCTTCCTCGTCGGAGCCGTCACTGCAGTCCTTGTATCCGTCGCAGACCCAGCTGTTCATGATGCAGGCGCCGCTGTTGCAACGGAAGTGATTAGGTAAACACGTTGGTGGGATCGATGTAGTAATGGGATGAACCGGAGAACCTAAAAATACACCATTCAGAGCTGATCTGAGAGGCCTGCTCCTGCGTACAGGCTGTAAGCTGTGCCTGTTCCCAGCAGACTGAAAGCCACTACCAGCGGAGGGAAGTGGGGAGCAGGCAAGGCATTACAAGCCCCATGTTTTCATCTGTATTGTATCTGCACAGCTCCTAATCAGGATTTCCAAAAGCACTGAGTAAAAAGATGCACAAGAGTGCACACACAGACCATTCATGGGGGATTTTTGAGGCCCCGGGGGCTGGTGCAGGCTGTCCTAAGCAGCGCTGTGAGAAGGCAGCTGAGCAGTCCTTCAGCATGCCACAGCCCAGGCCAGGGCTCCCACAAGCAGAGCAGAGCGCCATGTGCCCTCACCCTCACACTCCTTCTCGTCAGACCAGTCACCACAGTCGTTCTCCTCATCGCACTTCCACTGGTTTGGGATGCAGTGTCCGTTCCCACACCGGAACTGGTAGTACCGGGAGCAGTTCGGGGCCTCTGTCGGATTTTCTGACAACAAGAGGAGAGTGCCGTGAGTCTCAGCATTATGTCATCAGTCTTAGCACAGCTGAGGTGTGGGAGGATCTCTGGCCAGGCTACGGCTGGTCCATAGAGCATCACCCTGTCTATTCCCCCAGGCAGTATAGGCAGGGTCCTTTCTCTTCACCTCCAGCAACCCCATTCCTTACAGCCCTCACTAGCCTGCTGTCACCACTACTATATCTGTGTGCTGGGTGCTTCACGGCCAGACACCACCTATGATCTGAGAACCTGAGCTGAGAGCAAAATTCAGACAGAGCGTGGCAGAAACGGAGAAGCAAACCCTGCAACTCTGAAATGAAGACGCAGCTGCTTCGTCTGGCTTTGTACAGCTCCTACAGCTACCCAGGGAACAGTGGTAAATATTGAGTTTGGCTGAGAACTGGCTGTCTGCTTTAGGCTGGGAATCTGTGGAGTAAATATGGTCACATATGACTTTGTCAAGCACAGGATGTGCCAGCCGATTGGATTTTCAGTGTGCTTCAGTTTACCTACCTGGATACGAGGAAAATGATACTGATCTCCATGTAAGACACCCTGCAATGTGCAAGTGGAATGCTACACAGATGTATATGTACACACACATTAGTGCATATGAAAAACATGAAGAAGCCAGTACTCTGTGCTCCCGAAATTCGGAGGAGGCTGGAACTATGGTGACAAGAGACCCTGAGGTACTGCTCACCACAGTTTGCTTCGTCAGAATAATCGCCACAGTCATCCATCCCATCGCACTTCCACACCAGGCTGATGCACACGCCATTCTGGCACTGGAAGCTGAACTGGTCGCAGGTCTGGTGGAACTCAGGGTCCTGGGCTGCAGGAGTGGCACAGAGAGACATCAGAGGTTTAGTGTAAAGACCAAGGGCTTAAGGGAAGCTCATCATTGAGGAGGAAGGAAGGAGCATGCTCAGAGGCAATCATAGATTTATAAGCAGAACATTACAGTCCAGAACTACCTCTTCTTAGGAGATATGGCAGCTTTCTGGTACCCTGGGGAATGCACCCTCTTCTCCATGCCTCTAGTTTCATTCTCTATCCAACCCTCCTTTTGCAAAGAATCACAATATCTCACTCACAGCAGCCAGCATAGTTGGCATCTTCATCTGATCCATCTCGACACTGGATGATGCCATCACATACCATGGAGTGGAACAAGCACTGCTGCCGGTTCTTGCACACGAAATCCATGTAGCGGGTGCACAGGGGTTCTGGAGAAATGGGAGGTCAGGAGAGGAGGGGATGGCACCTCTGCCATCCTTGGCAGCAGGAATGTCACCCCCTGTGATCTGCGCAGACCTAAGTGCAATGGCTGGATTTCAGGAAGTTACAGAAAGTTTCCAAGACAAATTGCTCGAATTCCGTCCCTGCACAGACTGTCCTCGCCCGATAACACGTTGGGATGCAAGCAGGTTGGCACAGGCATCAGGAAGGGTTTGGTCACCTCGATGAATACGGCTCCTGACAGCGCACCACCCCTTATCCACCACAACCCTGCCTACTTCGCCTTTTGCTGACACTCGGAGACCAGCTGATTTCCCTGGGGGCTCATGAATGCTAAGGCTTTCCCATTATCTCACCAGGCCTTTTCTCCCAGCGAGACAGGCTTTGGCAGACCCTGAAGGCTGTAAGTCCCTGCTGCCGGGGCCCCGCCAGCTCCCCGCAGCCTCAGTACTCACCACAGTGCTGCTCATCCGAGGCATCGGAGCAGTCGTTGATGCCATCACAGTGTTTGCTGGTTGGGATGCAAGTGCCGTTTGGGCACTGGAAGCCCTTGCACTTCTTTTCTGAAATTCAGAATTGGGTGGATGTTGTGTGTTTTTTTTAAAGCTGCCTTTAGTTAGCCTCAAAAAGCCATGGCACAGCCCCAGTTGCCTTCTCCCTGTGTCTGCATGCTTTCGCAGGGACGGGTATCATCCCACTGAGTTTGCTGCAGGTTCATCTCAGCCAGTTTGTAGAAACCCCTCCCGCCCTGTGGCAGAGCCCCTTCTGCACGCGGCATGCATTACCGCAGTTGGTGGGGTCCTCGTCGGAGCCATCCTGGCAGTCGGCGTCGCCGTCGCAGGCCCAGCGCTGCGGGATGCAGTGGCTGTTCTGGCACTGGAAGCTGGAGGCCTCGCAGGTGTGATATACTGCTGAAACCAGAGCCGGGAGGGCCACCTGAGCATGGGGCGCTGCTGCCTCCCCACTGAGCTGCACCGTGCATAGAGTCAGGCCACACACCCTTGGCTCCTTCCGCCTGCACCAGGACTTTATGCCATGGCAGGTCCCAGCACTGAGTGCAGCTCCGGAGCACAAGTGATCACCCCATGGGCCCCAGGCAAGAGATTGCCAGGAGTCCGGGTTCTCCCTGGTCTTTTCCTCTCGGTGTCGTACTTGCTCACCACCTGCCATGCCTCAGGGATAGCTTCTGGAGGTTAGCGAGCCATCCTAAAGCTCTCCCAAAGTCAGGAGCCTCTTTGCCTTTGATCTCAGTCCTTGCGTGTGGGCGAAGGTGACACTGGTGGCATCTTGCCAGAGATGGCAAGAAACATCACAGTGAGCAAGCAAGCCTTGCTGGAGCAGCAAGGTCCCCCGTACAGGGCAGGGCAGGCTCAGAGATGGCCTTTAATTAAGGCAGGCAGGGCTTTTCTGTGTTGCCAAAGCAATTTAGAAACGCAGTTCTTCTTGGGTTTCCAATGAAGTAGGGCCCTGGCTTTCCTTAGGCTCCTGTCACGAAAATATCTGCCTGTGGGGTATCTTGGTTGAAGCCTAGGCTATGTTGTCACTTTAGAGACAAATACTGCTCTTCAGCCAGGAGAGCACTCGTTGTTATTGAGAAGGAAAGCAATGTTCAACTTAATTAAATTGCATGCTACTGAATTTTAGGTTAGCGAGTGACATGTGCTTGCAGATATTTCAAAATACTACAATCTTGTGGCAGTAATATTCTATTAGGTTTTCAGTGTGAAATGTAATTATTTTAGATAAGAGCAATAATTGCAGCCAGTGGAGTCAGTTGAAATGTTTCTCAAATAACTGTGATCCTCTTAGATAATTTCAGCTTTAGACTTTACACACCCGATAGGCTTTTTGAGGTAGTTCCTTTCCTGTAGTCATTCTCTCCAGAGAAACTCATATGAGAGATAAGTGATACCAATATAAATTAAACCTTCTTATATAGCCATGCACTCGGAATACTAACGACCAGGATCCCTAGTGCCACGCTATAAACTCCATATGCTCGAGGCATGGCAAATGCCGCAAGGGGTGAGCACACAGGAGCTCGGAGGCCCGAAAGGGATCTCCTAGATCCTTGTGCCAGAGCCACACGACAGCAGCTAGTCCCGCTGTGTGTCCCAGCGGCTCTGGGGCTGCAGCGGGAGCAAAGCCACTGCTGGTATCCCCGGCGCCTCTCGTGGCCCCTGCAGGGCTCCCCTGGCCCCATCAGCCCGTCTACTCTGATGGGCTGACTTCAGCCACGTGGCATGGAAACTACTGCTTTTACCTTGAAATTTCCCATGTATTGCTTTACAAGTATGATCTCATGCCTTTCACTGATGGACTGAAGCACTGCCTACTCTCAGAGCTCTCTTCTCATGCAAATACTAGATTTTTTGGCTTGGTTGGTTCTTGGTTTTTTGTTTGTTAGGGGTTTTTTAATGGAAAAGACCAATACATTGTTATCTGTTGGCTTTTCTAATGAGGAAAGGGCTCTATCTGGGTGTTAGAATTAGGATACTGTTGAGGGACATCAGTTTTACACTGTGGTGCTAAGGACGTCTGAGTATTGTGACTTTCAACTGCAAATAAAGAATGAGGCTCACGGGTGTAGGACTTGCTGCACGAGAGGCGTGAACTAGCAACAATACTATTTCTGGCAACCAGGTTTGCAGTGGTAAGCAAAAACAAGAGTGGATCTTCCACATGTGACTCCATGCTCATGACACCCTCTAGATTTCCAAACCCATAGAGCAAAGTGAGGCTGCTAGAAGAGGAGCCACTTCCTGAACTAAATCTGCCTCTGCTTCAGATCAATTAATTGTGGAGAAGCTGCAAAGAACATGTCTGTTTTCTGCAACCCGTTTAATGGCAAGAAAACGATCAGAGTTCAAGCTGTGAAATGCAATCAGTGTGCACTGTCCTGTTCGCTGCCTCCGTGCAACAAGGGAGCCCTTTCTGCACAGAAGCATCCTTTGGGCTGCCTGGCAGCCACAGACCCGCTTCCCCATTCAATGGAGCTTCAAAGGCATGGTCACTGCCAGCTGGCATGCAGAAGGCGTACAGCCCTGGGGCCAGTGCAGCGATGCATGCCCGTCAGTGCAATCTTGCAAGCAAAAACCAAAGCTGATCACTGTGCAAGCATCGCAAAGCTGTCAACAAATTCACAGTGAGCCCTAAGGCCTGTTGAAGGCGCTGCAGGAAAGAAACCCTTTGCTTTTGGAGCATTACATCACTCCAAGCTGAGCTGCAGGCTGCCTGGCTGCCCTGCTGGGTGGCTCAGCAGGGAAACTGTGGCACAAGGCATTGGCCAATGTCTTACGGCACCTCAGGCTGTAAGTAATGAGTGCTTCCAATAGAACATTATTGATCACATCAAAGTGCTTACCGGTGCAGTTTGCTTCATCAGACCAGTCCCTGCAATCATTATCACCATCACACATCCAGGAGAGACGAATGCACATCCCTGAACTGCAGCTGAATTCATCGCTTCTACACTGGTGAGCCTCTGCAAACAAGCACACATGGTTCAGATGTTGTCGGGACAAGGGGAGAGGAGGAAAGCTTTGCATGGGCTATTGACTGAGGAGAGGAGGCTGATATCTCAGAGGCGACAGACTACACAGCCCTGCAAAGCAGACTCATCTTGAAAGCATGTTTCTCTGCCTTGTCCCTAGCCCTAAATGACTTAAGAGCTACGCCTTGCTGTTTATCAGCCTCTTCTCTCCTTCAATTCAGCACCCACCTCTCCAAATGGCTAAGCTGGAGGTGGATGGCCACAAACACGGCAACACTGAGTAACCCACACCTCCCGTGCGCTTGCTGGGCAGCTGCCCAAGGTCAGCTTGTAATCTCTACCAAATATTTGGCTTCTGGTCACAGGGGTATGCAAGGAGCGTAGCGGGAGAGCTGGATGATAACGGCACAGAAGTCTCCCTGCCAGACCACAGCGAGGGGGAGAACCGGCACATGGCCTTGCTCTCTTCTCCTGTCCCTCATTTCCCAATAAATGATGGGAGAGGGCAGCTGTTAGCCAGGATAAGCAGGGGGATCTGGTGAAGCACTGACTCGCCCTACAGCATCTATGAGTAGCGCCCTGCCCCAAAACACTGCTGGGCTTTTCACCATTGCACAGGAACAGGGAAGGAGGTTTGAGTGAGGGCACTCACCACAGTGACTTTCATCGCTGTTATCCCCACAGTCATCCTCCAGGTCACATTTGTAGGACAGCAGGATGCAGGTCCCGGAGCCCTGGCAGCGGAACTGGGTCTCGGCATCACACACTGTGGTGGCTAACGCAGCGGGGAGGGAGAGGAGGAGGAGAAGGAGGTTAAGGTGGTGGTTAGAAAATGGTTTCTGCTGATGGAGTGTGTATACTCAGTGCAGAGAAGAGAAGGGAGAGGGACAGCATCTTGTGAGCTTTGCTCACTGCAGCCTGAGTTACTCTATTTTAATGTCATTATTAGGCACTCCACGTAAAGCAGAGCAGAGAAGGCTTAGCTGTCTGTCTGGGGATCAGGACTGAAGCTCCTGCCACCGTCATGTCCGCTCACAAGCCAGGGGCAGCACCTCCCAGCCAGGGAGCAAGAAAGCCGAGGCTGTAAAGCTGCCCACTCCCCACAAAGCGGCCTCAAAACCATGGGTGATGGGATGAGACAGGGCAGCCGAAGGAAGGGAAAAGCTGGGCATAAGCATGGCTATCCAAGGCAGTATCCCTGTGCCAAACTGGTGACCCGCTGGTGAGCCCCTGCAGAGGAACAGGTACCCACAGAGGCTTTCCCTCACCTGGAGCCAGGCAACGAATTCAAGCTTGCTTGGACTCTGCTGACTGGTATCTCAATGTTGGCAGGAGAATAAGCTCCTTATCAGTACAAAAGGGGCATAAACAGCATCTCTCCAGGAACACCTGGTCCTCCACCAATTCTTAACTTTAAACCTGACCCTTTTTCCACAGTGCACTAATCCAAATCCTATAGTCTCTGCAAAGCTGTGGAACATCTGCCCCACCTGCATGGTGGTCCCTAATTTTCCTTGAAAAGATGACCTCCATCTTTAATGTGTGAACTCGATTTACTAGCTCAACAAGAGGCCTGTGTCTGCATGGTGAGAACAGAAAGCCACTTTCTATTTATACTCTTTTCCTCGGCATTGGTTGTGACCTCAGTTCGCCTCAGAAGACAATTACTGCAAGAGACAAACACAAACCCTCACACGAAAGCTGGCATCAGTCTCACCGAATTTTAGACATCTGCACCTGAGCTGGTCAGGAGGGAAATACGGCCCTCGCAGAACACAACTCATCTGACCAGCTTCGGATGTCTACGAAAGGAGGCGATGAGTTGCACCCCCAGAACGCCTTTTGCTCTCCGTGACTATGAAGGGAGCACGGACCTTCGGCTGTGGTGCAATGCCAACACAGCAGACTTCTAAATCTGGACGGGTAAATGCCACCACAGGACACTTACGGCAGTTCTTCTCATCGCTCATGTCCCCACAGTCATTATCGTTGTCACACTGCCAAATGCTGTTTATGCAGTTCCCATTGAAGCATCGGTACTGGTTCGGCAGACACGTGTTTTCTGGTGCAAAAGGGAAAACAAAAACAAGCTGGCATAAGGCATGACGCTGTGCTTTCAGAAGACAGGCTGTACTCCTCCTCACCCAAAGGGCAGCGGAAAGGTCATGCCGACCTCTCACAACGGCAGAAACCTTCTCTCAACATAGAGCAGCAGCAAGAACCGAGCGTGGTTTTACCTTCCTTTATGCAAGTGTTGTTCTTCATGATATAGCCACGAGGACAGTCACACTTCACCTCCCCTGTGGGCAGCACGGTGCTGGACACCCCCTCGGGGCACTTGCAGCTCTTGCCGTTGTTCGACTTGGGCAGGCAGAGCAGGCTGCAGGGCTTGGTGATGCAAGCATTCTCCCCTGGCACGAGGAGGGGGAGGAAGGGGACACGGTCAGGACAGAGGGCTGGAGACACCACGGGAAGCCCAATTTCACCTACCATCCCAGGCATTGGGTTCAGGTCCCCAAAAGCGGCCAGCTCTGCAGTGCTGAGGCTGGGCTTAGAAATGCACGAAGCCATCTGCTCCAGGGAGATCAAGGGCCCTAAAGGTCCTCCCAGTCTCTTGCAGGCTGTAGACTGGTGAAGCCCTTTGAGGGCTTACACCCCTCTGAAAATGAAGGCAAACCCTTCAGCACGTTCATCATGCAGGGGCCACCGCCACCTTATTGCAGACCAGACGGACAACTAAGTGGAGGACAAAGTCGGTGCAGCTCTCAGACCCTATTTTATTTGGCCCATACAACACTTTGCATGAAAAGGCCATGGTCTGTGACCTAAATTATGAGGTGCCACTACAGCCAAGTGCTCTAGGGGCTCCGTCCCTGATGGGGAGTATCTCTCATGGCAGCCGAGAAGCCAGGTGCACTGTTCATGAAACACGTTCCTTATGATGGCGCCTGGGTGCTTCAAACCCTGCAGGAATGGGGATATATTCATGAAATGTGAGCTGGGATGGCCCGGTGGCCTGGGAACCTGTGGAAATGCGGGATGAGCACATTTCTGAAGAGCAGGAAAGATCATCCGCATGCTCATGCGATTACCTGTTGTCTTTCCTCTGTAGAAGATTTTCATATCCATGATCCCATTTAATCGGCCGACTAAGATCTCCATTCCTGAGCCGCTGTTTTTGGATGCTCTGAAAATACTCAGCTGTGACCAGTCGTTCCAGTAGATTTCATTCTGAAACACAGGCTTTGCTCTTAGCACGAGGAGCACTTCTGCCAGCGCTGTGCTTGTCAGCGGTTACCGGCACTAAGCCACCCTAACCGCCTGGATGCATGGGGCAATCGAGAGTGCCAAGTCTCCCCAACTCAAGGGGAGGAAGATGAGGAAGACCTGAGCTGGGATTTGAGCAAGAATGGAAGCGGCAGTCACATCTGCCGAGTGGCAAATGGTCTGGGAAATATAGCACAGTGCAGCTGCTTGGAAAAGCTGCAAGTCTCTTGGATGTTGGTCCTGGTTTCAGCCGTACCCGCCTGCTTGTTTCAGGGGTGCGTGGGAATGTGCCAGGAGCAGACACAGAGCAAGCACCACACCGAATCCAGCGGGCTCAGTGCTCTTTCACTGCCTGCCCCATATGCACAACAACCTCCAAGCGTGTATACCGTGGAAATGCATACTGATGGGAAACAAGCCGCCGCATACATACCTTAAATACAGCAATAGCGTAGGGATGAGGGAGGCTGTCCAGGATCACAGATCTCTGCAGCCCATTGAAATCGACCCTCTCGATCCTGTCCATATAGGCTTCGGTCCAGTAGATCCAGTGGTCATCCACAGAAATGCCATTTGGCCACCACACGCCCTCCGAAACGATGCACCCAGCTGATGACCCATCCATGTCGCTTCTGTAAATGCCAGCTCTGGAATCTCCCCAGTCTGTCCAGAACATCAACCTGACAACCGGCAGAGAGGTTACTTGAAATAATAACAAAACAGCTTATCAAAAGGAAGGAAGGTTATGAAGCAGAGGTTTGAATACTTTATGTTCCACATCTCTTGCAAGACAGGCCTTTGGAAAGGGAGCTCTTTGCAATTCTAATGAACACTACCAGCAAATCTACAAGCAGCAGAGAGGCTTATTTAGCTGCAGATTCTGGGCAGGTTCTAGATCGCGGCTGTAGGTTACCTTGCATTGAACTGCTTTGCTTTAGTGCATAAGGCGAAAGACAGCTCAGGTTTGTCAGCGATACATTTGCAGCGCAGCAGCTGCGGCAAAACTGTACTCAGAAAGACAGAACTTGCATTTGGCTTTTGGCTTTGAGTGCAGCTCAGTTTCTCACGCATCACTGCAGGTTTCCCTACTGACCAGACCAGTTTTACTGGCAGCAAAAGTTATTTACCAGTGGATATGTACGGGTAGGAAAACAGCAGTTCAATCGAATGAAAAAAACAGTTTGTGATCTCTGCTCCAAGGCAGCTGGCGCCTCAGTTGGGCACGTGATGGCAAGAGTAGGCTCCACAGGGCAGGACTGTGAGCCGTACCCTGCCGCGGTGCCCACTGCCGCTCCTGTCCTCCCATCGTGCCCTCTGGGGCCAAGCCTCGTAAAGCTCTCCATGCAGGCCTCTTACAAGTGCAGTTCCCCTGGGGATATACCAAGGTGCCTGACTACTTGCAATGCTTTCTTTCTTACCCATCTTGGGGAACTAGAGCGAGGGCTCTGGGTCGTTCAAGTATCGAGGAATTGAGGACGGTGAGTCGCAGGTCTCCGTCTGGATTGGCAACCTAGAGTTGTAACAAAAACCAGGAAGGGCATGGTTACTGTGGGCAATACGGAGGGCAACTGCACTGGTTAAAGTTACGTGAAATTTGTGGCAGGTAATTACTGCTCCCTAATAAAATAGCTGCCGTGGGCACAGGGAGCAGTTACGGCGAAGCAGGTGATAAAAGAGGATAGATTGGTGTATTTATTGACATAAATACAGTGCTCTGTCTGTACCCCTGCCGGCTGTGTGTACTGCGCAAGGGTGTTGCTTTCCCCCCCGCCATTTCTGCTGCCTGATTCAGCCTCACAAACTGACCTTGCTTTAAGTGCACAGGGCTGAATGCTATCATACCCTGTTTGCATTTAGACCCAATAAAGTGGCACGTGGGACAAGGGGCAGCGTTCAGTAATGCCTCACCAGCAATGAGACTTCAGGGCAGCAGCCAACTTAGGGCCTGGTTGCCTCAAAGGTGCGCCGACACAATTGCCTCTTTGTAGCATGGGTGGGTGTAGCCATACCTCGATTTTGGGAATCCCAGCATTGACCCAGTACAGCAACTGACTGAGAGGTTCAAAGGCCAAAGCTTCCACTGTATCCAGCCCAGTGCTTATGATTATTTCTTGCCCAGAGCTACTGTTGAGACAAAGACGCTGAAAAAAAAAAATTCAGAATAAAAGCTGAGGAACTTCCGTGCCCTCAAGGTGAGCACTGTCAGGCATGCAAGGCAAGCTGCAACAGACAGCTCAGAGAGGAGGAGTACCCAAGATAAAGATTTGTATTTCAGGATGTGTATGCAACATCTACCCCGGTGCAAGGAAGCGATGACACCGGTGGCCGGCACTGCGGCGGCGTCTCCGCTCCCCGGCTCACCTGTATGATGTCAAGAGTGACGTCGGCCCAGTACAAGCAGTTGTGGTCGTAGTCGAAGTCCAGGGCGACTGCCCCTCGCAGCCCAGCCAGGGGCAGTTCCTCACTGACGCCAGAGGCAAGGTCGTAGCGGTGGATGGAGTAGCGGGTGGCATAGAGAATGAACTCATTCTCCTCTGCAAGAACAGGGAGCGCCTTGTTTAGATGCCTCCGGCTGTTTTAGGCTACTCAAGGGGCAAAGGGAAATACCAGGTATTTTTTTCTTACCCCTAACTAAACATTTTAGCACCTCAGCGCAATGTAGGCAAAGGCCCTTTGTCTCAGTGGGATTAGGTTAATGAGAATGCACTAATAGCCTTACGCGGGGCGGGTGCACACTTGTGCCCCAGAACACGCTGCGGCTGTTGTTTGTTCCAGGAGCCGAAGGAGGAGGTAGGGACGGCAAAACCCATCACAGCCCCTTCCTTCCCACGTTAGTGTGCCGCCAATTAGAAACAAAATACTGATCTCCTGTTCCTCAAAAATCTCATAAAAAACGCAGGAGTGATGTAAATCTGCGAGTCCTAGGGACACCAGCACCGCAGTAAATATCCGAGTGGGTTTTGTTTCTAATTTGCGCAGAATCGAGCGTAATGGGATCCTGGTCCAGGACAAAGTCTCCCAGGCATTAGCACAGTACTGGTAAAGTCTAATAATGCTATTAATGAGTAAAGCTAATGTCAGTAAGTAACTCTGGCTGTGCATCCCTAATGAGATTATACGGAGATACGAAACAGATACCGTACATGAAAGTGTTACCGTAGTGCAAGCCAACACATATCTGAAGTGATCAGCAAATACTCTGGGAACACGGCACTTCAAAGTCCAGCCTGGTGGGGACTGCAGGTTTATTTTTTCAGTCAGCAGGGCCCTTCTCAGCATGACTAACGCAGCTCTCCAAATAGCTCAAGAGGGCTCAGAGGGGTGAATAATAACGTGTCAGGCTCTGAACAAGGAGGAAAACTAAGCACGGCATTGGCGTGAATCCCAGCAGAGGGAACACTTCCTCAGGCACCCGCCAGGCCATTTTGCACCTGGAACATTTTTTGCACCCTAAAAAAATCTTAGGATGATGCAGGGAAACCTCACGCTGGCGGGGCTGGCTGCTCTGCAGCCCTGTGGCTCCACTCAGCCATGGCCCCGGGCCCACCCTGCCCGCAGCACCGCCTCAGCCGCCCCATCCCCTACACAAGCCTCTTCCCCGTCTCAGGCTCGCTCTCGAGCTGCTGCGCCGCAGCATGCTAATCACGCAGCTCGTGACGGCAGATTAAATTAAAGCTGTAATGAGCAGAATGCAAATAACTGTGGCAGCACAGAGGCACGAGACTATTTCAGAGCCTCGTACATTGGAGAGGAGAAAATAAGGATGGAGGTGAAGTCTGGCAGGGGTGTGCATGAGGACAAAAGGGCAGTGTCTGCCCTGGTCTGGCCCCAAACAGCCATCGTTCAAGCGGGTACAGTGGCCTGTCTCAGAGCGGTACCTTCCCAAGGGTTTCTCCAGGATGGGGGTATCTTTGGTCTAACTCTTGTCTTTCTGGTTGGGTTCAAGCCCGCTACAGCGAGGATGTGACCAGGATAAGAGAGTTCCTGCCCAGAGCCTGCTCTGAGGGCTTCAGCCTCCTGGGACTTTCAGGAGCAGAGAGGGCTCTGCACCACAGGCTGAAGCTGCTCCTGAGCAGGTCCCTCAGAAGCTCTCTGGCCCCTGGACAGGACAGGGTATGATGGATCTCCTCGGTAGCCCGCCGAGGCACTTCAGCTCCTGTGTCATAGGTTTCATCTGAGAGCCCTCTGGGAATCTGTGCGTGGTCCATAAGGCACCAGCCAAAGCATTTATGAATGAAGCCGTTGTGCCCGCAGCAATCCTCTATGTACTCACCAGCTAGCGGGCACGGTACCAGCTCCCCTTCAAGCCGCGACTCGACGTCTCCACCTGTACAAGTGTCTCCAGAGATCTTTCGGTAGCTGCAACATATACAGCCAGGCAATTTATTTCATGGAAACTGTTAACATACCGTCATGAGCAGCTAGAATAAGCAGCGGCGCTTGGTTGCAATGTACATCCAAGCATGTAATTTGTTTACTGCAACTCATGGGGCTTTTGGTGTGTGGGTTTTGGGGTTGTTTGGCTTTTTTTTAATCACCAAGAGCATAAATCCCAGCATTTGGAAGACCAGGTTCCTCTCCCAAGTACAACACATACCCTCGAGTCTTCTTGTAAGTTGAGCCAACAGGGCAAGGGACTGGCGGGTCGTACGGTTTCCCAGCAAATTCAGGGTCAGGGACGCAAACTTCTAATGATAAGTCGTCGCTCAGTTTAAAGCCAAAATCACTGCAAGAAGAAGAAAGATGTAAGGAGGGAAGGGGGGAAAGGAAAAAATGCAGCTGTGCTATACTATTACTCCTCTATTTTTGCATAGAGTTTTTAAGAACCCAAAGTATCTCAGAAGTCCATTCATTTATTGTCAGTATGTATTTAGCTGCATAATAATATCTTACAACCTCTGCCTTTCAAGAACATTTTGCAAATAAGCCTGCAAGAGGCTGAGCAGACTAGGCTGGTGAGGCAGCAAGGCACAGCGGAGCCAGCGTGCCCTCAAAATCTGGCTCCAAGCCCCAGTTTTCCTGCTAGCTGGCTTAGGTCACTGGTCTTTGTCTTGGCTTTTCCTGTCAGTAAAACGGGAGTTATACTGCATCTATTTGGAAAATGCCCTGGAAGAGGTCAGTCTGATTTTGCAAGGGGTCCAGGGATGTGATTCTGAGGCAGGAATCAGATCCCACCAGCCCTATTCCCAGTCCGCTCATTACAAGTCAGACTCATTTCTAGTGTCTGTCTCGGAACCAGACAGGCAAGTCTGTACCCCTGTCCTTAACTGCGCGTACCGAGCACTCGAACGGCCTGGCCGTGAGCTCCACTGAAAGTCCAGTCCCTGAAAAAAGAGTCCACATACTAACCCCAAACATTTGCATCAGATTGCCAGTGTTTCCTAGTCCTGGGAGCTGCGCAGTGTCAGTGAAGTGCAAATTGCAGATAAAAATGATATAGCGGGGCCGGCTGCATCCCTGCAGCTAAAGGATCACAAAACATTTTAGTGGAGGATCTCTATATGTGATGGGAAATTGTCCGCCATCACGTGAAAGGTGATGGATTAACAATACTTTCCTCTTCTACAGAACCTTTCAAAGGCTCCTGAAAGGCTCTAAAGACATTAAGTGTCATGCCCTGTTATTAATGAAAGGATGTTTTCAGTCTATTTAGTTTCCTCTTTGCTATAAAATCAAGCAGTGATACCAAGAGCTAAGTAAATTGGATGTTGTTCACTTTGAGCGATTGGTCACAGATATTTATCGCAGACTTTCAATCCAGACTAAAAGAAATTACTTGGTATTTACCATTCAAAGTCTTCCCTTGTACAAGAGCAGTTGGAGACCATGACAGGCCTGTCAAAATCTTCCCCATTGAAACAGGTCGCGTGAGGAGTCCTCCTTTTGAAAACGGTTTTATGCCCCAGTAAGCATTCATTGCCTCGCTCGTCAGAGGGTGACCACAGTTTGTAGTCGTTCTCTGTGCAAGGCACCCCTAAGAGAAACAACAAGGTTGAGGTAAAGAAAGGCACAGTCCCTGCTGCAACCCAGACCAAGGGTTTAAAGGCAAGAGAGCCGCAGATGTCCCTTGGTGGTTGCTGCTGATGCGTGCCGGGCAAGGATGTGCAAAGCGTGGTACTGTGTCCTGCACCAGCACTGTGCTGCACTCCGGGGACATGCAGGGAGCCTTGTTCTCAGAAGAGGCGCAAAAGACCTCGCGGGGGGGAGCCGCAGGCTCCAAGCAACCAGCCCTGCCTCCGAGGAGACTGCATTAACCTTGGCTTCTTGCCATGGCTAGTGGCATCACGGCATCAAGACCCACGATGCTCAGAGTGAGGGAAGGCACCCACCCACCCACCACGATAACGCCCGTTGCCCCTTTCCTCTCACCCGCCCTCCTCTGGCACAAAACGAGCGGTTTCCCCCTGATTGCAAGGCTCTAGCCCTGGCCCAAAAGAAAAGGCAAAGCAGAAAGCATTTCAGCTCCGATCGTGCAGTGGCACTCGGTGACAGGAGGCAACAAGCAGTTCCGTCGGTGTGACAGTGAATTTGCAATGCCTCATTTAAATGAAGTTGTTCTGGTTACCAAACAGATCCATTTCTAACAAAACGTCAAGGGAATCAGTTATAAATTTTAGTCAAGCAAATTCCTCTGCTGGGTTTAACTGCTCTTTGATTAAAATGCTGCCTCGCAATCAAAGCTGAAATGGGTTATAAAACATTCATAGGCACAAGCCTTCAGAAGATGGGTTTTTTTCCCCTTTTCCTTTTCAACAAATCCCTCAACGAGGAGGGAGGGGGTATGGGAAGAGCGCAGGGGACACGAGTGCCTTCGGCGGCTGTGTCCACATGGACATGAGACGCAAGGGACAGGGCACCCATGGGTGGCGGTACCGCAGACGAACGCAGCCCCGTGGGAGTTGCCCTCTCTCCCTTGGCTTCTATGGGGTGGCTGGGACGGCAGGGTCTGCCGCCGCTAATGAGACTTGAGGGCTTCTCTCTGGGGTCTCTCTTAGAAAACAGGACAGAGGGCAAGAGCAACAAAGGTTTTCTCTGTGCCCGATCTTCATCTAGGCACCCATATTCCCATGCTCACCAGTGGGGCTCTAAGAGCTTTAGATGACTAAATAGTTTGGTGCATAGCCTGAGGTCTCTAGGTTGATTTGGGCTTCCAAAAACCTCTCCCATACACCCTCCTCACTCCCAGAACCCCAGAGGTGGCACGGCAAGATCTGACCTGCACCCACAGGGGCGCCTGGGGCAGGCTGTGTGTCACGGGGACCAGATGGTTTCAGGCAAGGGCTTACTAGTGTGTAACCTGCAAAGCCATGGCGGGGAGACAGGACAGCTCTCCCACTTGCACAACCCAGCATCAGCGATGGCTCTGTGGCCTGTCCCCTTACCCAGCACATCGGTGGTGTTGATCTGCAGTATCAGCCAGCTGTGGCCATTCTCTTTGTACGAGCCGAAGATGGTGAATATGGTGCTTTTCTCCCCAGGCTCGGTAAGCAGGCCATACACAAACACTGGCTTCTCTGAGAAAGTGAATGTTTTCCAGGTTTCCCCTTCGTTTGTGCTGTACCTGGAGAAAAAGAATTGAGAGAGCTGCCCACCACAGGTCCTGCCTGCTGCAGAGCACTCTCTCCCAGCCCCAGCCCTAGCCCCGGAGGCAATCCTCCCGCTCCACCACTTACTTGAGCTGGTTGGTCTCGGTGCCTTGTGCGATGGCCACAAGAATGCCACCGTGGTCACCCCAGGTGTAGTAGTGGGGTCCAGACAGTGCCTGGAAGAGAAATGGTGCTGAGGGGTGCATCAGAGCTGTGCTGAATTAAGGGAAGAGCTTGGCTGGAAAGGATGCTTCGTCAGAAACGCTGCCTGACCCGTACTAATGTTTCGGGTCGCCTGGGCTGAGACAAGTATCTGGAGGTGCCAAAGATTCAAGTGTTTACGGGCCAATGCCTGCTGTCAAGAGCAGCCAGCCCAATTTCCCTGAATGTACAGCTGCGTTTAAGAGCAGCACTGCACCCCGGCGTCTCCTCCTCCTGTGCTGTGCGCAGGGAAAGAATTAACGGACAAAGTGCCACTATACGAAGCCAGAGTCAATCGCTCCCCCTCTCATTCTGCAACTCTTTGTTATGTCTGCGAGGCCTTCCTAAGATTGCAGACAAGTGTTAAGTTTTCAGGCTGTAAGCCTTTGAGTATTCTGAACGCTCAAAGAGCGTTGGGCTATTGGGTATGGCGTGCAAAATCTACCCTATAGAAAGAAACTTGTATTTCACACTCACCTCCAGCTCCAAAGCAAAATCACCTTTGCTTTCCTATCTGGGGACCCCAGCGCAGCTCAGGATGAAAAGAGAGCTTGTACATGCCTGACTCTGCTCATAGTACATGCTAATGCACTTGGGGATGTTCTCGCACAGGGTATGGAATGCATTGTTTCTTTTCTGCACTTTGAGACTGTACCAGTGATCTGGAGAGCAATGAGCCTTCCAGTCTGCTGCTTGCCAAAGCTGGGAGGAAGGAGTGGTGTTACTGCTTCCCAGCTGAAGAACTACACTGCTGGGTCATTCTGCACCTCCGCTCGTGATACAAAGGGCCCGGATAAGTCAGGAGCTCAGTATTGTTAACTGTGGGTCAACGCTTCCTTGGTATGTTTTAATTGCACTTCAACGCAAACATGCCTGCGAGCCAGGGGAGGTTGGCACCTGAAAGTCTTGGCTTTTGGATACCCTTCCCTGGCTGTGAGCACTCCTGTGTTGCTGCAAGGCTCCGGCAGGGAGAAACAGCAGGTTTCCACGGCTGCTCCCCAGCTGAATTTCGGAAGCGCCTGCTCTCAGCCGGGGCCAGCCCCTGAACCACGGTCAGCTTTGGTAGCAGCCAGACCTGTGGCGTGTCCCCACCACCGCTGCAGCTGCCCAGACATTAACCCAGACCGCGCAGCACTTACGGGAGGAAAAGGAGGCCGTTTAATTCACAGGATTAAATAGCTCACAGATGTTGAAATACCATATTACACTCGTGGCAGAATGCACAAGCAGACCACAAATACTGCCGCAGACCAGAACACCCACTTGGTAAACAGCATCAAACTCCCCATAAACCAAGGGCAACATCCCATTTTTCTGGAAGATGCCAGAGCCTCTCCCGGCACTCCTACACACAAAGTCCTGGCCTTCAGTCCTGTCTAAAAGGGGCCAGACGCCCATGCCAGAGGCAAGTCCTGCCAGTTGAAGAAAAGAAATAGAGGAGGGAGCTCTCCTGCATTTGAACCCACTGCCTTCACTATGAGGCTCATCTCCATGCCATCCCACTCCTGGTCTTTCATCTAAAGACCTTTTGGCCTTGGTCTCAAGGGACATTCAGCACCTTCCAGCTACAGCTCTTGGATGCGTACGCGGAGGTCACCTTCAATGCGCCATGGTTGCACATCACTTATCTACATTGCTGCCAACGTCCTACCTGCTGCACTACTGCCTTTGCTGAGCTGGCAAGCAAAAGAGCGGCCTTACCTCTCTCCACCTTGCTCCGGCACTGCTTGAGACATAGACGTTGGTTTTCCTTGCCATGTTCTTGCCAATGGAGCCTAGGAGAACAGGAGAAATCAGTCTTCTTGAGGAATGCAAAGCAATTGCTTAACATGAAGCCCGACACCTCTAAACTAATTTTATCTGTGAGCAAAATGACAGTGATCAAGGAGCTGATTCTTCACACTGTAAGCTAATCTTTCAGAAGTGAATATTTTAAAGACTATTACAAGCTTTAAAAGCAGCTGGGGAAAAACCTATGGCTAGAAACATGATCAAAGAAAATGTGCAAATGTTTTTTTCAGTAAAAGAGCGAGACAAAGAGGAATTTCTGTCTGTTCAAGAAACCCTCCACGTGGATAGCGGTAAGAAAGAGGATCAGAATAAAGCGGGCAAGTTTTCTCATGTCGCTGTGCTGCAGTAAAATATACATGCTGTAATTATTGTATGGGGACTGCAGCGGAGAAGGGAGAGCAAAACATACAGTTGAATTGCATTTCTGTAACCTACATATACAAACTAGATGCTGCCAAGTTCTTCATGTCCTGACAACAACGTGCCCTAAGCCCCCGCGCGGCTGTGGGAAGGAAAGCGGTACCGGTGGCGATGATCAGTCCCGGTGCCGACTCCTTGGAGAGAATGGGCATCCTACGCAGCTGGAAATTAAGCAGCTGGCTCAGGCGCTGGGCCAAGTGGAGAGAGCAGCCCTGAGAAAACTGGAAGAGCAAAACACAGTGGCATTAAACCTTCGTCCTGCACTCACGCGTGCCCTTGTCCCACCTAGTCCGGCCCTCTCCATTTGGAAAGGCGAGGAGGGACTCCCTCGCAGCGGGATTGCCATTTCAGCCTCTTTTGCGGGGGGCTTCTCCCGCGGTTACCCCCCTGCCCCTTCCCTCCCCATGCTACCTCGCAGTCTATCTGCTCCCCGTAGCGCGTCTGTGCCGGGGGCCGCAGCAGCTCCCAGGTGCCCCCCTTGTCAAAGGTGATGACGGAGCGCATGTTCTCCTCACTGAAGGAGCCGTTGATCAGGGTGGCGATGTAGACGCCCCTCACGCCTTCGACACGATGGAAGTCTGCGAAGGGCTCGTTGGCAAAATATCTGTGAGGAAATGCAAAGGTGGGATCAGTGAATCGCAGCCTCCCTGGGTCTGGGGAGTGGGGGACTGGAGCCCAGGGATCAGGGTGATGCTTTGATCAAGCACAGCCAAAAACTACAAAGACTTTGGCCAATATTCTCATTTACTGCAGCCGATTAGGCATGTCCCCCATTACCTGACCAAGGTGTCACTTCCAGCTCCTCCCGGGCTGTAGTAGAGCACGTTTTCTAAAGACAGGGAGAACTTCAGGCCTTCTGCCTCTGAGATGTAGAGGTTGGTACGGTTGTTATCGTGGCTGACACACACAAATACCTGGTCCTCTGAGGCATCAGCAACATAATATTCCTTTGGGATGTAAAAGACAGGCAAGCAGGCTCCATACGTGTGGGCATACAAGCAGGGTTTACGTACAGGCCAATGTAGCATTTCCTCTTAGCTAGCTGGAAGTTAGTTCTTCCCTCCACCCATTTCCATTTGTACTTTTTCCACTTGGGAAGCAGGTATCTTCCCTCTGCCTTTTTTTTTTGTGTTTCTCCTCTAGCAATCGCTATTCCTCACCCTCCGCCCCACACAACCCACTGACAAAGTCCCCTAGAAGCATCACCGGGTGCCAAGCGCTATCAGTGACAGATCTCTCTCTGCCCGGACCCCACCGAGGCCGGGGCATCCCGGAGCCAGGAGTGTGCCCTACCAAATGCCCAGTGTACTTCTCGGGCTCTCCTTTGTCCCTGCCAGCCTGGGGACACCACAACATGTCTGGTTCATGGATCACAGACTCTTTGCAAACCCTGGCTGTACCCCTGGGCTTCCTCTGCCTGCAGAGAAGATGGATGCTCCGGGCCATGCCGGTGGAACCAGCACGTGCTCAGCGACCTAGCGCCCCATGGGAAGAGGTAAGGTCCCTAAAAGCAGAGCCAAAGCATGGAGCACTGAGATCAAGCCCCTCTCTGGGTATCTGGGCTTTGCTGCCAGCCTCCACCACCAGTGCCGGAGGAAAGTTGGTGGCTGTCTCTTTCCAGACAGCCTCACACCCAGGACAGTACTGGCCCTGCACAGTATTTCTCCAGAGGCATGAAATTGCTAGAGTAAAGTACCATCATGTAAACCACAAGATCATCCTAACATGAGCTTTTGCTCAGCCAACCCTCCCAAGCAGGGTCCCACGAGGTCCCTTCCCAGCTCCAGCTCCTGCAGTTTTTGGTGAAACACGGAGAACTGCTGTTGACATCTGAGGGCGTCCTTGGCAAAGGAGGGAGAGAGGAGGTCTCCTCGGAAATCACCACTTACCTTAATTGGATGCTTGGTTACAAACTGTGCCACGCGCATCGGCTTGCGGTTGAAGGAAACCCAGAGCTGGACTGAAGGCAGCTGCGAGCTGCCTAGCAAACGCTGCGGCAGAGCAGAGGGACACGTTAGGAGTAGCTCTCACCCTTGAAATCAGCCTCATCTCCAGCAGCGGCCGAAAGGCAGACTGGGCAAACCCACAAGCCACGTGCCTGGGACTTCACCCTCCCTGCGTGCGGGCAAAGCACGGCAGCTGCCTGGGACTGACGGTGGGGAGCAGCAGCGCTCCCCACTCGTTGTTTACATTGCTGCAGCTAGCGCTCAGCAAGGAGAGAAACGGCCCTTTCTGGCTGGTGGGGTAGAGGTAAGGAGGCTGGTTTTAATTCCTCCTCTTTCTGCAGAACAGCCTCTCCTTTCCTTCCTATTTTTAACGATTGGCACAAAATGAAAGGCGCCGGTGCAAAGCCAAAAAAGTAAAAAGCTGGGAGCAACCTATTTCATATGGGATGCCAATAGTAAGAACCTAAACCCAGATTTAGGCTCCAAAAATAAGTGGCCTGGTTTTCCCAGGCTCCGTATTGCTAAGCAACCATGCCTCCCATGAAGAGGAGCAGAAGTCAGAGTCCTCCATGCCTCTGCCACCCAGCCTGTCTGCTCCCCAGCACCGCTCCTGCCATGGCCAAGGTTTGATGCAAGTGCTGGATATAATTTCTAAATCAGGGGTTTGCAGCCCGGCCGGCCTCCCTCCCAGCCTCTGTGTTTCCCATCGGTCTTTGCCTCGGCATGGAGTACGGGCGATTTAAATGTTGTTTAGCATAACGCTCTACCCCTCCGGTGTCACACCTCTGAGCATCTGTAAAGGACTCGCCCTCAGTGAAAGCTTCAAAAAGTATACTGGACCCTGGCTGCAGAGGGACCAAAAGACCACTGTCGCTCACCCGCATCCTCTTTCCTAAGGAAAGCAAACTGAAAATCCAGCTCTTTTACCAGGCTGGAGCACATCAGGCTACTTGGACCTGGTCCATGTTTGATGGTAATCCTCTCTGACAAGCGGCCTCCTAACCACTGAGCTGCCGGAGCCACACCCCCTCCCCTTCCCCTGCTACCCCCGCCTCGCCTGCCTTCCCAGGCATCCTGTGGTTTTCCCCAGGACCCAGCATTTTGCAGTCTGACCTATTTCTGCCCAGCCTGCTGAAGGCAGGCGTATGGAAACACCACCGCTCCGAGCCCCACTGGGAGAGCAGCATCGGTAGGTGTTGCTTTGTCCATGGCAGCGCTAGGTCAAGCGGGGAAGGCAGCTGCAGGCGGTCTGAGCAACAGCTCCACAACAAGCTAAACATAAGGTGCGAAGGCTGCGAGGTAGAGCGGCGAGTAGCGTCATCCCTAGCAAATGCTCTCGCTGCGCTTCAGATGCAGGTCCCAGCTGAAAGCAGAGCTACTGCCCGCTGTGGCCATGGTGGCACTGTACCAGTGTCGACTGGCACCCTCGGCAGTGAGCTGCTCGCGTGATACTTACCGCAGACTTTGTTGCAAACATGTATTTGTCCCTGAGCTGGAAGTCTTCGACATCTTCCAGGATTATTTCTTTATTTTCTCGGCTTTGAAAGAAATCAGTGCTGCGAATGACAGTCGAAGTCCCAGAAGGCTCGTGCCGCTCGATATACACTGTATTTGGCTTATCATAGGGCTCAACTCCCCTGGTAAGAACAAAAAATGTGCTGGTGTTATTTCTTCACTCACAGAGCGATGCAGAAGGCAGCGAGTACCAAGGAACAGGAGCCCTTTCAAGAGATGGGGTGGGTGTGCAAGAACCAGGGGGAACGTGGAGCACCCCTGGGTGCCTGTGTTGGTGGCTTTCTCCCGTCACACTGTGGTGCCACATGCCCGTGGCATGGGGTCTCTGCCGGGTGAGGGGAGCAGGGGGCCGGGGCCAGAGCATGCTTTGGTACCCGGGTCCTTCATTTGCATAGGGCAGAAAATGAGGCAAGAAGTGAGGAGCGAGAGAAGACAGGAGTGGGGCATAACACGCGAGCGCAATACGTACCAAGAAAAAGACTTCACATGTTCCTGAATCATTATCCAGGTCTGGCCAAAATCATCCGATTTCCAGAGCTGCAATGACAGAAGTGAGATGCCAGTGGGACTGGGCAACCAAACCGACCCAATCCTTTAAGAGACCCATCCTCAGGCAGCAAAGGCAGGACGGATGTGCATCCATTGCAAAACCGTGCTTTGATGACTCCTTTTTATGTGGCAACTACCCAAAGCAACAGCAGTCTTTCTAGCTGCAGAATAATAACTCAAACAGGAAAAAATTGTGCTTTAGTCTCCTACCACAAAGATTTCCCATTGTCTGTTGTTCCACCTGGTTTTACACTAACTCAGAAATAAAAATAACTTGTTATAATGTACATTAGTGCATTAGCAAGGGTAAATATCTGGGCAGAGCCACCTCCCCCTCGGAGGCCGTTACAACCCCCAGCACAGCAACATGCTATTGTTGCAGTTCTGCGGGCATCAGAAAGGCGAAGGTCAAGAGGAGAGACAGTATATTTCATTGCACCAATGAAAGCAACAGCGATAAACAGGCCAGCCTGCAGACACATCAACCTCTCTGCGGATCCCATCCCTCGAAGGGCACGTGTCCCTAAAACCAAACGCTACGGTGGCACCTGAGCTGCATTTTTTACCTCTTTTTTGCAGGTACAAGGATATCGCCAGCCAGACTCCAGCCTCAAGAGTCAGTCCAGCAGCCCGCCCAGGGAAGGCACTGCTCTCGGCCAGCTCTGTGCCCCCAGGAAGGCACCAGTGGCACCCAACACGCACCCTGCTATGACCGGACTCGGAACAGCACGGGCTGTGCAGTACCCTGCTTAACTGTCCCCATTCACATGTCAGGAGATGGCTGTTTCATCTCCAGGTTTTGCTTACGCCGCCTGTGTCTATCTGAAGGTGCTGTAATTATTGACAAACTTTACCCAGAAGCTCCAGGGGAAAAAAAAAGTGTTTGTTTTCAAGAAGCAATTTGTTGTGCGAGACCTAAAGCCAAACCACATGCCCGCATGAAATACTGCAGAGGTCAGTCCTGCCTCAGCTGCCAGTGCTCCGCGGCGAGTTATGACCGCAATCGTTGGGGAGATCGATACGGTCAGGAGCGGTGTGGATGAAGGACCAGCATAAATGAAGGAAAGGAAAAGGAAGCATTTAAGGTGGCCAACCTGCAGGTACTATGCCCTCACTGTTCCAGAGGTCACAAACCAGGCTGATCTGTAAGTAAGGGGGTGTCCTGGCCAGTCTGGGGCAGCTCTGCATACAGTAATCTAAGATTAGATGCCCTGGACGGTCAAAACATGAACCCACGCGGCGCTAGCACTAGGCAGGGTGGCTCTCGGCACACCGTAAGGGCCGTGGGGCATGTAGCGGGCCAGGGGAATGCCACAGCAGGGTAGAGGCAGGATGCTGGCCCTCCCGTCTAAGCAGAAGCGTTCACCTGTTTTTTAGGGTGAGACTTGTCAAAGCCCAAGAGGAGGTTGGGGTTCTTGCTGTGCAGGAGGAGGTCTGCTGCTCTGAAGGGAATTGAGAAGCCCTGAATATTGTTGCAGAAGTCAGTGGTGATCCAGAGGTACGGGACGAAGGCGTCCATGAAGATATACTGGGAAGAGATGGACCAACAAGGAAGAAGGAAAGCGGGTGGTCAGCCTCCAGGAGGTCAGAGCAAAGCTCAGGCTAGCAGTAAGAAAGGCACACATCCCTGGGGGAGCCTTTGGGAGAGCAAATTCTGGAGAGGAATTTGCATGCCCCAGCCACCCCAGCTCGCGCCACACTCTGACGCTCCCAAACATCGCAGAGCCGTTACTGGAGCTATGGCAGCGTGCCTGGCACGTCCCGCCTCTGCCCCAGGGACGCCCCGGGATGGACCGAGGGGCTCTCCCAGGAAGCAAGAGGACCGTGCCAAGACGGCCTTCAGTCCCCGTCTCTGGGAGGGGCCCATCCCTCCCCGCTGCCGCAGCAGAAGGGCCCATGTCAGCACTTGCCCTGTGCAAAGGCAGCTTTTCAGCGTGACCCAGGGCCGCACATCCAGTTCCCCTGGCCTGAGGGCGGTGCCACATTCATGCTATCGGCAGCGATAAAGCATTGCTGCCTCGTGTGTGAGCCCTGCTGGCACCAGCTGCCTCATCCTCACCCTCTTGTTGTCGGCCGGGCTGTGGTAGAACTGGGCAATGGCCACCTCGCTGCTGTTCCCTCCGCTGAAGCTGAACTTCTCCGAAATCTTCTTAAAACTCTTCCCGTAGTCATAAGACACGTAAACCTGCAAAGGAGAAGCCCCAGCGTGAGGAGAGCAAAGCTCTGTTTCTCTTCTGAGAGATTTGGTAAAAATTCAGAAAACTACAGAGAAGGAAAGCCTTAGAGATTGCCTGAGCCAGCCTTTCAGGGCTTGAACCCGTGAAGCAACACAGAGGATATTAAATTTCTTTTTTCTGCCTCTGAACTCAGATTCGTGGGCCTTTCCTTCATCTTCCCAGCATACGAGAGAAAGGCAGGCTGTAGCTCAGCAGCCGCCAGCACAGAAGCAGAGAAGGCGCCCCAGGGCAATGCCAGGTTGCAGTACTTACATCGCTGTTTTTGGGACCCAGCAAAGACAGGCTGTCTCTGGCCAAAGCCACGATCACGTTGCTCCTCTCTCCTGCCCAGTGAACAACCATCTGATTGTGGGAATCATTGAGGCTGACCTGCAACACCAGGGAAGAGGGCACCGTGAGCAGGGACAGTCGGAGAGCAGCTGCCAACACCCGCTCGTGCTGCTCCTCCTCGGAAACGCACAGAGTTTGGGGAAACTTATTCAAAGCACGGGCAGAACTTAAATAGTCCAGAAGGAAAAAGGCTGAGCAGCACTGTGCGTCTGGCTCTTCAGACCTCGGAGGGTCCCAGAGTTGTGCTCGTGGGCGCGTTGGGGCGAGCTCAGCTCCAGCCTGGAGAGCTAAAATGCAACAGGATGGCACACGGCTGTCGGGCGTGCACACCTTTCCACCACCACTTTCTGAGGTTGCTGTGCCTTCATCCTGCTCCCGCCTCTCACCGCAGTCTCACTGAAAGCCCCCTCCGCCCCCTTTTAAAGTGCAGCCGAGCAAACCAGCGGCCGCACGCCATGACGAGGCTTGGAAACCTCTGCCAGCGCAACAGGGATTATGCAGACAGTGCTGCCGAGCCAGGGCTGCCATCACTTATACCAAGGCCACCACAGTGAGGTATTCAAGCACTCACTGCAAGCCACCAAACAGTTAAAGGGAAGGCTTCCCTGGGGGGATGATGTTTGAGCATGGCCCCACAGAAAGCAGCATCTCTCCTGAATGTGTTGGCAAAACAGGTTTGCCTAAAGGGGTTAGGTTTCCCTTTATTATTCCTCAGAGAAACAGGATTCGGGGGGACAATGAGAATGAAAACTAAAACCAAGGATTGAGAAGTGATTTCAAATCCAGGCTGATTAGACAAAGGGACACAGTCACAGTCATCTTTCTACAGTGATTTCTTCTGCACCCAAAGGGACATGCTGGTTTCCAAAACAAATGCAGTCATACACAATCCTGTTACTCCCTGTGCGTGTGTTGTATCTGGCAGCGCTGTAACAGCACGGGTCGTGCAGGGCCGGTTTCTATGGGGAAGCTATCGCAGCATCGCTGCAGCAGGAGCTGAAGGTGCAGGAGCCTCTGGGGAAACCCAGCGCCTGAAGCGACCGCCGCCAGTGAGCAGGGATGGCCAGCCTTGCGGGGGAAGCCGGGTGAAGTAGCTCGGCAGCGGCCGTAGCTCGGCCATGGACGGGTGCCCCGATGTCTGCAGCAGCAGACACGCATGCCTGAGCCCCCACGCGCCACTGCTGCTGCAGCTCAGCTGACGGCTGGTAACCCTTAAGCTCGTGGCCTTGGAAAGCTGTAAAAATACAGGGCTAAGCCTTTCTTAGGCCTGATACCCTGCGGCTCCCGCTGACCCCAGGATCAGCGAGGAGCACCGCCTCGGGCAAGGGTCC
The DNA here is from genome assembly GCA_013400875.1 of Anhinga rufa. Lineage (NCBI taxonomy): Eukaryota > Metazoa > Chordata > Aves > Suliformes > Anhingidae > Anhinga > Anhinga rufa. The sequence continues at coordinate 25,571 of VZTV01112515.1, read as the reverse complement.
AGTTTAACCTCCGACAGTGACCGGCAAGTAAAACGGCTGGAAAAACAAGGGCTTTATTCTGGAAGAGAGGGGGGGAGTGAAGCAGAAGCCCTCAAATACCTCTTATGCAATAGGCTCACACAAGGGGGGAGGGGGAAAGAAAAACCCAAACCAAAAAATATCAAAACCTGGCAGGGAGGCAGTGAGCAGCCCCCAGGGCCGGTGCCCCCAGCTGCACCCCGCCTGCCCAGCCGGAGACCCCCCCACCGGGCAAAGCACACCGATGCAACCGGACAGCAAACGCTGCAGAGATTTAGGTCAGGCAGCAGCATCAGCTACAAAGCGAGCCTTGCACACCTGCTGGAAAAAAAACCCAAAAGCTTCACTGTTTGAGGATGCAGGGAAACAGGGCAGAGAAGAAGGAATTGCTGATGCCCACCGAGACAGCCAACATCTAGCCTTGGGTCTGAAACCCAGAGCAGCGCTGCGGTCCCAGCCCCAATCCCCCTCCCCTTCTTTAAAAGCAGAATAACCCCATCTAAATCTCCTACATCTACGTTAGTTATTTTGGGTGCAGCTTTTTTGGGTTCCTAGCTGTGCGCAGGCTGAGGTCACTGGTTTCAGGCAAAGGGCTAGGTTTAATAGCCTGTCTAGAGTTTTGTTTTCATTTGAGGGTGGACAGAGAGGGGAACCCCATAGTTGCAGTAGGACTCCTAGCTGTGCCTTGCTTTAACCTCAGCAGTAAACCTCTACAGCTTTTTTCTGTGAGCCAAAAGAGAAAGCAAACCCCCAAGAGACCCCTCCCTCAGAGCAGGGAAACCCAGGAGTGTAGTAAAATCCAAAGACTGGGGGTACTGTGATTGGGCTTGGAGAAGCCTGCTGAGCCTCGTTACTCGTTAGGAGCCATGTGACCTCTAGCAGACTAATTAGGGCAGAGTCCCTATATAAAGGGCAAACTGGGCACAAGTAAGGTTTGGCTCCCTGGTAGGAGGGAGGAAGAGGAGCACGGAGCGCCTAGGGGCTGTGATCAGCGGAAAGTTTAGGAATAGCTGAAGACTGCTAGAGCGTGTCTTACTAAGGGGTGTAAAGAAAAAGAAGTCACCAGAAGGATGCCTTATGCTGTAAGTCCCCCAGGAAGGGCTCCTGTAGCAGTGTCTCAGGTTTAAGAGCCTCACGCGTTTGTCTCTGCCGGCTCCCAATGTGGGAGACCGCTTTGCAATAAGGCCATTGTTATCCCCGACGCTAGTAACCCTGCCCCGCTTGCTGAGATGAGGCAGGAGCCTGCTCTCAGAGAGTCCCCCACCTCCACTGACAGGGGAAACCTTCCTCAGGAATTGGTTTAACCTATGAATGGGCAACGGCTGGTGCCTAATGGAAACAGCATTTATCACAAATTCTACTTAATGGGGAAGTGTTTTGGTCTTTGCCAAGTGATTAAGTGTATATGAAATATGCATGAAATTCTAATTTGTCCTCCTAATATGTAAGGTGCCAAATGAAGTCCAGGAGCCAAGACATAGCGGAGGCTGCTTGTAGCTCTATTAGCTAATGTAGCCAATGCTGCTAACTTTGCTCATGCTATATACTTGTTTTTTGTTAACAGTGTCTTTCAATAAATGAATCCGCCGCAGAAATGGGGCAAGAAGACAGCCCCCGGAGCCGCTGTCCCGTGGGAGCATGGCCCAAAGCAGGTACGAGCTCCCGTATGGCTCAAGGGGTGTAGCTGGAGCCTGAGCGTGCTCTGGCTGGGCCGGGAGAGGGAATGTGGTCTGCACACGTGGTGCTGTGCTGAGACAGTAGTAGTGCCTCGCTGAGCCTCCCAAAGCAATGACTGTCGGTAGGTGAGCAGACCCAGGCACGTAGCGTGCGATGCCGAGCTCCTCGAGCACCCTGGGCCAGGGGGAGCACCCCAATCCCATGTTCCTTGGCACCTGCAATGCTTGCCAGCTCCCCTTCCCATCGTGTCCCAGAATTGAGAGGTCGGGGCAGGATTTTTGGTTGCCAAGCTCAGCAGAGGTGGCTCACCCCTCGTGCATGACAAACTGCAGCGTTAGTGAAAGCCCTGGGCTCCAAATCGGTGCAGGCTAGCCGGGAGATGAGCGACTCCGGCATGGGCATCTCACTGTAGCTACTCATACGGCTGCCAGCAGGCTAGACGGCAGTATCTCAGGCCTTTCCGTCACCAGAGGACTCTCAATCCCCGCCTTTGAGCCACCAGTGAGGCTGAGCTGCTCTGTGTAGGAAGCGTAACTTCCCTGTGCAGAAATCACACCATTAGCTGTGATGAACTGCAAGCAGAAATATTGCACGCTTGCTGACTTGTAATAGCGCCTAGCACCCGTGCATGGTGACAAGTGTCAAGACAGCATTAGGGGCTATTCTGGGTGCTGAGTGGGCTTGGGAGATAACTGTGTGCGTCGAGGGCTTTGCTCTGTCGAGAATTAATGCTCTAGCTACGGGACTCGGACCACAGCTCGACCCAGGCACTCGCTATTAATCGACACGGTGCGACTACTTGGGGGCTGAGGCTCAATGCTGTAAAATTGGGGGTGTGCAGAGAAAGGACTCCTAGGGATCATTCATGTGTTTTCCTGTCCTGGTTATGTAACTGAAACTGGGATGCCCACAAACAAATGCAGTTCCTAGGAGACTTCTGAGTAGTTAATACGTGATTACTACAGCTCAATAAATGAGGGTATCAGAGAGCAACGGGCCTCTGCGGCCGTGAGTGGCTGCCAGAACTGTCCAAGTTTTGCCAGCAGCTCAGATCTTGGCTTGGAGGCTGTCAGGAGATGCTTGCAGAAGAGGAATCGGCTAACATTTTGTACCTGGTAGTCAGGGGAATGAGGATGGGGCTAAAGAAAGCTATTACTGAAGGGGGTCAGAAGCAAAGCTGTAGCTTGGCTAGCACAGGGCTTTAAAGGAAAGGTGCTCTCACCGGGCTCCTTACCATTTCGGCTCGCTGGAAGCCGCAGCAGAGAAGCGCGTCCCCATTTCCTCTGCCTTCCCCCCAGCAAGGCTTACGCAATAGCCCAGCATCGCCGATGAGTGTCATGGGTGGCTACCGCGCTCCTGGCACGCCGCGTTCCCCGTGCGCTCCCGCTCAAGCTTCATTACTGTACCTTCTGCTCTGCTCCCGAGCATCTGTTTCTAGCCCTGCCGTGATATTTTAAAATACAGTCTGTGCTTGCCATAGCGCTGCTTGTGGCTTGGACTGAAAATGCCAGAGTCTGAAATCATTGATATGAAACACGGGTGACTCATTTCAGAGAGTGTCAGGCCCATGTTAATTTTGTTAATACTGAAATCATCTGCTGCTCGCAGGGCTGTTTTCTCTCTGCCACCACCAACAGAGCTCTCTGTTAGCTATTGTTTCTAGGAGAAAGGAAAAGGGTATGGGAGGGGGAAGACCAGGGTTGAGGCAGAAGCCCCGTTTACCCTGGAAACAAGCGGGGAGAAGGTCCTGGAGGTGGGCTCTCTTTCTAAATTGACAGAGGGGGGTGGTGGTGATGGGGAATCGAGGCTGCCCCAGCAAATTTGGGTAAGTGCCGATGAAAGTCACTCCCCCGTGACCAAGGCACGGAGGAAGGCTGCAGAAAAGGTGTAAAGCGCTGCCGGTGAAGCGTACCACGAGCTAGTAATTACAGCTACAGAAAGCTTAAGCGATGCCCCTGGGACGCCACAATGCTTGCTTAGTCCAACGGCAGGATCTGCGAGGAACCTGCTGAAGGGGAAACAACGAATAAAAACACAGCTCTCTCTCCCAGCCAGCACAGTGCCAGGAGCTGGAACTGTGTGGCTTCCAGAGACCCATCTCTCCCGGCAAGGTCAGGCGCAAAAGCGAGTGCAGGGAGTGGGGAACCTTCCCGGGGCGGCCGGGAGAGGGGCAGGGGTGCCCGTGCCCCAGGCAGACGTGGCGATGGGGAGGGCTATCTACCAACGTGAGGAAGGAAGGACAGGACAGGGGTCCAGGAGCCAGAGGCCAGCCCTCTGCTGGGAAGTGCGGTCACCACCCAGGGCACCTCCAGAAAGCGAAAGTCTAATCTGGGAAGGTCTCTGCTGGGCTGGCAAACTAGGTCAAAATTAAGTACGGTTCAGTTCTGATGCAGTGAGATTGATGTCTCCGTTCACATAGCTGGACGGCATCTACCCTGCAAAGCGCTTTCCTGTCTTCTCTGAAAGAAGAAAGGCTTTTTGTCAGTTTGCAGGTTGTGGGGGACGGGAGCAAAGGTGGGCTCTCTACCGGGATGTGCTAATGGCCTCAAAAGAAGAGAAGCTTCAGCTCTCTCCGCTCAGGTGCTATTTTGACTGTGCGCTAACAGTATTTTAGGGTAGCTCACAACCTGGGCCTGTGCAGCAAATGGCGCGAGGGCTGTGGGAAGGGACTTCCAAAGCCGAAGCACAGCTCTGCCCACGAGCTGCAGCGTGGCTGCGGCCGAGTGCCCAGCTGCGCCCGCCGCTCTAGCAAGGGGGCTCGTCTCCCACAGAGCGCTTTGCTTTCTTGGTGCTCTGCGAGTGTGCAGTGCCAGAGAGAGAGATGTTAATGTCTCCTTTACAAAGTGATTGTGCTGGTGTTATGTTAATGGGAGATGAATTCTTCTCAGCTGTCTTGAAAAAACTTCCCTCTTAAAGATAAAGATCACTGAGTGGCATCATGGCATGGAATTGATTTTAATCTAATGCAGGCTGTGGTAGCACGTGGTACTCCCAAGTGCTAGCAGCTGAGGAGGTCATCTTAGGTCTTCATCAGTGTGGAGGGGCAGGGAGTGTCAAGATCAAGCAGGTGGGCTGATAAAAGGCCATTTCATAGCAAATGGCCTGGAAATTATGAAAACCTGGTCCTTTTTCTCAAAGGCAGGATTGGTTAGTGCCAGGAAACAGGCAGCGTTGAGAGCGATGAAGTAGGTCCCCCAGGGAGGGAAAGGGATGAGCTGATGTTATGGCAGGCAACCACGCCGGTTCAGGGGACGGGGAGGCACAGAGGCGACGGCCGTGTGCAGGTTAGGAGCACAGGGAGAGGCTCCAGGCCTCGCAGTGGCAGCAAGGAGGGCGAGCTGGCTGCCGCAGGAGCCACCAGCAGCGAGATGTCATTTGTCCCAGAGCGGTTTAAGGCAAAAGTTTCTTGTGCATTGAGTGCTTTTGGGAGAGGTTTTGGCTAAGTCCTTTCCAAAGAAGGGAAAGGCATGTCTGCAGATAAAGGTTAGACCTGTATGTCTGTATTAGCAGCCCAGCAGTGTAAATGCTGTCTGTAACCGTGATGGTCTCTCTTGCCCCTCAGGACCAGCAGACGGAGGCCGGCCTCCTGCCCCGGCGCCTGTCCTCGCCGTCTGCTGAGGCTCTGACACAACGCTTGCGAGACAGCCAGCCTCGTAGTCACGGAAGATGCTTTGACCCTGCACGCAGGTAAGCAGCTGAAGCAGCTACTTCTCTTTTCCTTGTTTGTTGCAATAAGCCCTGGCAGGCGATGCGGTTGGTGGCTGGCCTTCCCCCAGGAGAGGATGGGATTTCTGTGGGGTGGTGGGGATGTGCTCTAGAAATGTAAAATCCTAGAGCTGAGTACTCGCATCCAGTTCTGAGTAGGGATGCGTAGGCAAGAGTGCGGAGGCTGTTCAGGGACAGGAGGGCGGGCTGCAGATGAGCAGCTGGCTCGGTAGCCGGGGGCTTGTGCCAGGAAGAGGAGGGCAGAGCGCAGCACCGTGGTTGCTGGAAGGGGTTTGGGGAGCACTGCTGGCCTGGGGCGGGGGCGTAGGCAGCATTTGTCTTGCCCTGGGGATGCTTCCCTGCCGTCAGTGGTGTCCTAGAAAAGACCTGTCACGTGTCGGTGCCTGCTTCATAACAGTCTGTCCATTGTAGAGTCCTGTAGAGGTGAGGACCGTGCAAGGGAACAAAACCTGCTCTGTCTTGAAGCTGAGGGTGTCTGGGGCTGTGCATTTGGTCTCTCGGTTGCTGGTGCTTTGGAGTCGGAAAAGCTGGGGAAAAGCCACGAAGGCACAGGGGTACTGGTCTTGTTCATCAAGGTTCCCAGAAAGTTTTGCTGTAGCAGTGGTGAGGATCCGGATGAGGAATCCAAGTAATGTTTTGTGCTTCTGTCTTTGGTGCCTAGGGCAAGAGAGCTGTGAGCCTGTTACTGACGGTGCCGAGTAAGCTGTGTTTGACTCCCAAGGAGCCACAAAGGGTTTGGACTTTCCTCCCCTCCTCGATTCTGGCCAGGGTGATATATCCCTCCCTCTCGCTCCGGTCCCCTGGCGATGTCACCTGCAACAGGCAGCCATGACCTCCTGCGCCGCGCTTTCCTTCGCCTCCAAGCTGAGCCTGGGTCCTAAGCCATCCCACGAGGCCGTGTCAGGAGCACGGTCAAGAGCTGGGGAAGGGCGGAGAGTTTTGGGGCGCCAGCCAGCACGTAGCATATGGCCGAGCGACCTGCCAAACGCACGGGAGCAGGATGCGTCCCAGATAAGGGACCGCAGCCGCACAGCACGAGGATGCTCGGTCCAAGCACTGCCCCTTATAATGATGTCCCTGAGAGAGGACCGCTTTTTTTGACTGTGCTATTTTCTGCCAGTATTAGAGGAACGCCAGAGACCTGGGGGGGGGTGGGCGGACACAGAGATTGTTCGGAGTTTGTGACAAAGCCTGAGACCCCCAAGCACCATGTTACGCAGCTTTCTGGCTTCCTAGGTGTGAATCATTCTGTGCGGTGCAATCTGTAACAGAGGCTAGGACACACGGGCTCACTCTTGTCCCTTTTATTAAAGCAGACCCTGATTTAAAGCACTGTAGCACTCGGGACAACTTGGAACTGCTGTTTAGTGCTAATAAACTCTTCCTGGTGACATGCACTACCTGGACTCTAAAATTTATTGCGTCCCACCCCGAAGCAGCGGAAGGGCTGGGTTCTGTACGCTAGCCCGAAACCACAGGCCATGCCACCAGCGACTCCATTCTCTAAGCAAATCCTCTTTGAAAGCTTAAGACCAAACGGTGGCAAACTTTGCTGAACTCCCACTGCTTCCTATTCGTCCTGTTCCAGAGAGCACCAGGGTTACCGCACCCTCTTAGATCTGCCGCTGCATGTCCAGGAGATAGAGGCTGCTCTTGCCAAAGCCGCTCTCTACCTGGCCCAGGCAGGTGGGTTATATGAAAGCCACTGGGGAAAGGGAAGGAAAAATGCTACAGACGTCTTTATGTAGATGAAAGACAAGCGTGGTTTTTTCTAAAATGGGGTATCTGTGTTATGCTAAAAACAGCCAAATGTTGAGGAGGTAGAGGAGGCGAAGCAGATTTTCAAGGGGAGTTGGAACAGCTTTTCTCATCCTCTAAAGGGAGGAGCAGGAGCAGGGCTTTAGGAGCAGCACCAGCCCCACGCACGTCCCTCCAGCAGCCCTAGAGCTAGTCCTGCCTCGCAGCAAGCTCTTTCTCATCCTACAAGTAGCAAAAAGGGGCAATTAGAGGGCACCCAGAAGGGAAAGCACTAGAGGAGGCAAAGACAGATGTTGCTGAAGGCTCGAAGCCTCACCTAAAGCGTGCCCTGTTTCTCCGTGGGCTGGTTCCCCCTCACCCTCCCAGCGGCCTTTTGGGCACACGCTGGGACACTGGCAGCGTAAGCAAGGAGAGTCTAGTGGGGCGACTTAGTGTAGTCTAGCGCACGGATAATAGTTAAACAAAGTAGACTCTCTAAGGCCAAAGCTTTTCATAGCAGGCACCTGAGCAGCCTGAGTGCAATTCCTCATCGCCCCTAAAGCGATGGTTGTCTAGAAAAGGGGGGGAGCGGGGGCGAGCCTTTATGGTCCTGGCAGCAAAACTCGCCAGTGAGTCGCGCCCAAGCAGGGATACTTTCAGAAATAGCAGTTTCTCTGTTTTTCTGTGATGAGCAACTCCTCTCCCCCTCTCTTGCAAGGAGGATGGATCAGAACTGCAGAGAGGAGCCCTTCCTAAGGAGAAGGGCACGGTGCCTCACTAATAGCAGTGTCTTCTGCCAGAAGTCACCTTCCTCTGCCCAGCTTCTGAGCATAGAAATGTTCAAGACGAGCACCTCTAGGTGAAGAGTTGCTGCCCACCGCCTGCCCGCTCCTAGCCGGAGGGGTTCGCTTTCCCACCGGGCAAACTGGTGGAGGGGACGACGACCCGACCCGGCCCGTTTCGCTAGCGGGTGCCCTTGGCCGCCCGACAGCCACCGCCGCTCATCCTGCTGGAGATGAGCCGGCGAGTACAAAACGCAGTGGCACCGCGGGAGCTGGGTCGAGGTGGGAGCGGGGGGGGGAAAGCAGGGAGAGCTAGCTGCAGGCTGAGATCAGCGGTGCCTCACGCCCGAGCGTCCGCCGCTTCGCGAAGCGGGCAGCAGCCGGCCCCCCCGGGGGGCTGCGGGACCCCCGCCACCCCTGCGAGCGCGGGCGGGGGTTCTGTCCCGGGCAGCGGCCGCGCCGAGCGCCTCCGCAGCCCACCCGCGACAGCGGCGCCGGGAGCGCCCACCCCAC